>VKOC01010986.1:0-11265 GCA_009364415.1 Spea multiplicata
GTCGCGGACGGTCTCATTATACTTCTAAAGGGGATGCAGGAAAGGTTAGGGAAGGTAGAATAGCCATTAAATAAAGAAGCCACACCCTGTGATGTTGGGCTGAGGACGGCAGTCACCCCTCTCTCTCTGCTCAGGAGGATGTGGTTGTTTTTGCAGTTTCAGCGGGGGGTGGGGATTCAGGGACAATAAGCTGTTAAGGGTATTTACCCCACCCTACACAGAACCGGTTAACAAAACATTAGGCCCCACGCCCCCTACTGATAAAACCCTCCCACGGGGCGGGGCTAAGAGTTCTAAATATAGCTCAATACGTCATGCATTAAAATAGCCATGTGAGGTGGGCGTGGAATGGGCCGGCAGGGGGAGGGACAGGAAGTATCTGGGTGTGAATCATAATGCAGGAGGCAGGGTTTAGGTTCAAAATCCATCCAAAAAGCACATCCATGGAGAACCCCCCCCCGAAAAAGACAGGGCGACTGGCAATGAATGTGTTAATATCAGCATTATCCAATGCATCCCCCGACACACACAGGGGGCTTTAAAACAGAACCGACCGGCTGACTGTCTGCACACACCACAGATAGTATGATCCTATAGATACATTCTATGTCACAATACAATGCTGATAAAAGGACCTATGGACAGGTATGCCCCCCCACACAATGCATGACTGACATACATGTAAAGATACAGGATACATGTCTAGAGATACTAGGGAGACGGGCAGCCAGCCCCCATTGCCAGGATATAAGCAATGCTCTCTCTGATCATCATAACAGTTCTTTACATGAAAAATGGGAGACGTTCCATTGCAGAACCCAAATGCACACCCATTAGCGGACGATCTAATTCTTCTGCTCAGCAGTACAATATATATCGCGATATAACCAGCACTCCCTGTGTATGTCCTGCCATAAGCCCACAACACCCAACAAATGCAGGCAAACGCCGGGTTATATAAGGAATATTCGGTACACTGCTTTACTTACAGCTGCTGGGTGCTGCCTGTCTGCAGGGGCCACATTCAGCATGGTGCCGGTCTAATGTAACAAAGGTAGCCGCAGCACGTCCAGATGCCGCCTGCCTGAGCCAGGCTGCTCACCAGCAATAACAAGCTTCCCTTCTTCGCGTTGGGGATGTACTTCGTCATCTTGCATGGGAGGGCAGGGACTCAGAAGCATGGAGGGGGCGGAGGAGGCGAGGTGAGGACATAGCGCTTACTGCAACAGCTACAAGCCAGGGAAAAGAGGTAGGGAGAGAAAATGACCAATCACAGCGACGCCGGCCTCTCCGGCAGCCAATGGTGGACAGCTTGAGAACGTGATCAGCTCGTGGAGGAAGCATGTTGTGGGCGGGGCGGAGACGTAACCAGTGACTTGGCGGCTGAGTGTGCAACGGCCTCGGTGAACTGCGAGAGCTGGAAACTGGGGGAAAGGTCGTGCAGCTGAGGAGGCAGGTCTGGCGGGGAGCCCAGGGCCCGCCTGTCACGGCCAGCCCACGAGTGCGCTTGTTTACGGTGTTGGGATAGTTATACAAGAAAACCTTTGTAGTCTCTAAACATTAATGGGTTAAAAGCTGAAGTGCAAAGCCACAGGGTGCCCCTATATTACCGTATATACCGCCCTGGCATTATAGCCTTTTAATGTGTATCTGTGGGTGTGGTATTTATTGGACTTACCGGTAACTCGTAACCGGTCAGAGGCTTTCCCATAAGAAGTTTGTGTACGTGACGCGCGTGTTTATATACAGCTCTGGCTTCAGCAATTATTTTTTACGTTTAATCTCCCCGTACAGCGCTGCGAAGAAGTCTGCTGGTGCTAAATAAGTAAACCATCCTGTATACTTTACTGAGTGGGTGTTAAGTGGAGAAGCCTTACAGCAGAAATGGTACTTAAACATGAATGGGATAGCCATATGGCTCCTGAATCTAAGATGAGGGCATGGACTGAAAAGTGTGTCTTGACATCAGGAACAAAAAAGTCTGTCTAGACGGGCGTAATGGTTTGTATCTGCTGTCACATACTGGGGCAGCTGGCTACTTCATGTTGTGTCTGCACAGCCAGCATTGTGCAGGTTGCCAAGAGAAAAGTTTCACAACAAACTCGTTTAAGAAGAAAAACAAAGTTTTGTCATGCGCCACACAGGCGTACCTGAGAATGCTCTGGGGGCGGGGTCTTAACAGGCCTTGCCCATTGCCTCTTTAAATGGGGTGTTTCCTGCAGTCATTGGGAACGCCCACTGATATCAGTGGGCAGCCTTTGCTGCGTCCCGCAAGGGTGGGCTCCAGGTAGCTTGAGCCCAGAGGTTTCCAGGCACACGATGGGGTCAGAGCATGTATGTAAAATGCAGATGTATGGAAACGGAAGCACTACTTTTTTTTAATTTTTTTTACTTATGCATGTCCTGGAAGGTAATCAGGTGATTTCATCCTGGAAGCGTCAGACGGACGGACGTGCCGGCATCACACAGTTGTGTCTGTTCTTGCGAAGCCTTAGTATGTAGCAGGAATGGTGTACCTGTGTCGTTACTTGCGAGTGTCCTTATAGCGGGGTATATATATAATTAATATGTGAGCTGATCCATTCTACTACCTGACCCGTAAATCAAATCGGGGTAACTTCTGAAAGCACCAAATGCTTGTCAGATGTTACATCCAATAATCATTAACAAACATCAGAGAAGCATCCAGGTAAGAATGATGTGAGGAGTCCATCTTTGTCGTATAGCGAATAATAATTAACAGGATGTTGTCATGGGGGGGGATCTTTTTAAAGTGACCTCTCTCACGCTCTGTAGGAAGAGAGACTCCGCTTACTAACACTGCTGGTTTGAGGCCTAATACTAATAATAATAAAATGGGGTATTTATTACCTGCTGGTGCATCTCCCGATGCTGCCTTCTCTATGATACCCAGCAGCAGAGGAATAGGGTGGCAGTCCTGGAGTGGAAGGGTGGTTTGTGACTGTGGTATGTAAACAGCAGCTATATAATAACTCCTTGGGACAGTTGATTAATCTGTTTTAGGAGTGGAGTCTCAGGGTGGATGAAGAACACTTTAAGCGGAGGGCAGCTCAAAACCTATATGCATCACTGATACTACGGCAAAATTTGCCATGCCTGAGGCTGGAGCCTGGACACAATTTGGGTGGGTTATTGTGTGGTCTAAGGGCCAAATCCTTAATAGATTTTCTGCTAAATATATTAGTTTTCATAAATATTGTGTTAGCCTGGCTCTCTGACCGTAAAAGGGGATCCACCTGACACTACCCAACGGTTATACCCACGCTTCGTGTCTGGAGGACACAACATTCTAAGGGACACATATCGACCTACAACAGCCCCCTCCTACCTTTGTCACACAACCCAGATTACGGGCCTGGCATAGCCAGAGGTGCAATAACAGTAGTTACCCCACCGACAACTGACCTAATGGAGACTCCCATTCAGTCCTTCCTAGTCCGCATTTTGTAAATGCTTTGGGGAGAGAATTCTGAGTCCTTTTGAGAATTTGTATAGCAAAGCGGATGGGGCCCCACGTCTCCTATCCCTTTTGAATGCACAATTACTACCCCAGATCTCTGACCAATGCAGGCGTTGCCAGACTGATATCCGCATGTAGCTTCATTCTTCTTGTATCTGTATGTCAATTGCTGTATTGTACTTGTCGTCATCTGTAATATTTTCATCTTTGTACAGCGCTGGGGAATCTGTAGGCGCTTTATAAATAAAGTATAATAATAATAATACCTTCATATCTGGTGGTTATTCCCCAAACTTTTTGGAACCTATGACCTTCTACAACATACCCCCTCCCCTACCTGACATGTAGGATATCATTGACAGTATGTTTAGCAAATGCTGCCGAGGCCACTGTTCCTGTGTGGTGATGGTGATCTCCTGACGCGCCTGCAATCAGTGCCTGGCTAAAGAAAATTGAATTAATACAGCTAATGGAACACTTGTTTGCTTGTCCCCTAGGGGTAAAGGTCATAATAATGATCTGAAATGGTTCTACTGGACTGAGTTTCTTGGGTCTGGGGCGATTGGGAGCTCACATGATGGTCCCAACCATTACATGTGTGAGTCACTGTGAAAATAATTTATAAACGTTTCCATACGCGGAGGTTACAAAAACATTATTTATATGACAGTTATAAACACAATCAATTGACCCGACTGTATATATATTGTATATGCTGGAACGATTATTGATAATGCCTTTTATACTATGACCCGTTGGTCTGTTGTATTTGCTCTCTTCTACTCTTCGTTGCCGTTCTCTTTCTTTTCCTTCTTCCTTTCTTATCTCCTCTCAATTGTACTCCTGTTCCTAAAGTAATCCAGGGATAACTACGTATGCAAGATCACTTGGTTGTAACAACCGTTAATGTATGCATGTGCGCATGTACGGCAATTTTTTTTTTTGTTTTCCTGCTCAATAAACCGATAATTTAGGAAGATAAAGTCCCAAATAACCGTCATAGGATTTCTATAAATCCGTAGCTGCCGTGGGCATTACAAAAAACCGAACACTTGGGAGTACAAAGGATTGTTCTATTACATACTGTACAAGGAGAGACCTTTGAAAAATAGCGATCAAAAATGTCTCTTGCAATAAATAAGTGAAATCAATATTATGTTTGGCAACCTGGATCACATTTAACCTGAAAGGAGATGTTGCAATGAATAGTAGATTGCTGGCGGCATAGTTGTGTTGGCCATGTGCTCTGTTCTATAAAAAATGTGGAACATAAAGTATCCTGTTTATTGCGGATGCTGCCTTTAAGTGCTTGAAGGAAATAATCTGTCCACTTAAACACGCTTATCATAGTCTGCACTCCGCAATTTTTACTAAAGAAGGAGTAAAACGTAGATAGACTATATGGACAAAATTATTGGGACGCCTGGACATTACACCAGCAGGGGGTTTGGTGACATTACATTCTAAATACATAGACGTATGTAGTTGCCCTTTCCTTGCAGCTATAAGAGCTTCCAGTCTTCTGGGAAGGTTTTCCACGAGATTGAGCGTTTCTGTGGGGATTTTGTGCCCATTCATCCAGTAGAACGTTTGTGAGGTCAGACACTGATTCGCAGTTCATCCCAAAGGCGTTCGATGAGGTTGAGGTCTCGTTCTTCCAAACCAAACTCATCCTACCATGTCTTTATTGACCTATCTTTGTGCACTGGGGCACAGTCATGCTGGAATAGAAAAGAACCTTCTTCAAATTGTCCCCACAAAGTTGGAATATCAGCATTGTCCGAAATGTCTTGGTATGCTGAAGGGTAAGGTGTCCTGGTTCTCTTGTCCATATAGTGTGCCTTAGCCCAAGAGAAACTGGAGTCTTTACACAAAGTCAATACCTTTTTTATTGGGCCAGCATGGATGTCTAGCAGTGCCCTCTCCATCAGGGCAAAAGCTATGTTGCTGTTAACTTCAGGGAGAGGATCTGGCCACATAAAGCCTATACAAGCCTTCAACCACCAAGCAACCACAAGATTTAGCAGCAAATAAAATTTGATCATCCTGATGTGAATGTGGACAATGTCTTTTAGATGCTCGGAATACTATTCACTAGATATCTTTATACTGTACAAAAGACGGTACGTGGAAAATGTTAACACAAAGTGTTCATTAAATGTTTGCTTTAGGATAATAGAAGAACTTGTGCCTCTCATAGTAGATAAAGGAATGGGATGTCTGTGTAGAAAAGTTGTACCTTGGACTTATTTAAGATAATAGTGGGACCGCTATTTAAATCATTTTAATTCAAGATAAAAGTAAATATATATAGAATTATATATATTTTTTAGTCTTGCGTTCCCTTCTGCTAGAAGCACTGATTTGTTTCCAGGACTGTATCCAACAGTTAGGGACCCTGTCAAACGTTCCTCCACATTTAGAGATTTACAAGGGTAAAGAGGGTAACCGTGTGTTCCAAGAAAGGGATGAGTGTGCTGCAGTGCCTTTTCAAGTGTTTTTCTCTCTACATGTCATTATAATTTCATTTCCACCAGGGGTGGAAACGGAGCAATGATGTACCTTGGTTGTCTGTGGTTGAGATGGTCTAGTTGAATGAGGTGTCTTTTTTTCTAAATTAAAAAAACAACCTAATTATGGACCATGTTACTGGACTTGTGGCTTACAGTGTATAATGCTAACTTATGGACCTCCTATGGATCCTCTGGGAACTGTTTTTTTAAGTGTGTTGGTGTCCCAGCAATTTCACTCTCATTGAAAGCACCCGGCACTAGTGTGACACTATAAGGCCTGATTAATGAACCGAAGTTCCTGAAAGGAAATGTCTAGTTCCTGTTGTGAATGAGCAGAGGGTAGAACTGCTGGACATTCAATATGCTGGCCGGACATTCAATATGCTGGCCGTTTCTGGTTTTGTTGGCTTTTCCCCTCGTTTCCTTTCTCCTTAATCAATAACTGGAGGCCTCTACTTGAGGAAATAGGAAATGTTTTTAATGTGAAAGAGACTGTTATCTACCATAGTAAACTCTGGGTGATATATGGCAAGACTTCATGTATGCAAATTGTATGTGCCTTTATGTGATGCCATATCCAAGAGCCCTGCACAATGCAGCCAAGATCTTCAGGGGAACTCAAAACATCCCTGGATGAGCTTGATGTCTCTGCTGAGTGAAACTTCTCTTCCATTTTAAAATAAGTCGGAACTAGTAATCGTGGAACTTATCATAGATATATTCTTATTTATATTGTTTTTCCATCAGTCAAAGGATTTTGATAGGAATAGTGCTGGGGAAAAAATATATTTTGCATGTGTCGTAAATTAGCTGAACTTTAGAAATCTTTATTTTCAGCAGGTTGAATTAATTTGGTAGGCAGCGAGGCCAAGAACTGAGAAATAAACAGAAATAAAAATCAGACACCCTGTCCTGGAATATGATCATGAGTCAGACTTGTTTTGGTTCTCGGTGATCACATGCCATACCTTGCACTAACACCTTTTTTTCATAACCGTGCATCGTCTAGACTGTTCAGTCAGCAAATCCTTCCAATCCTGTCTGCAACAATATCAACGCACTGACACATCACATGGCAGACCGCATGCTACGAACACGCCTTGCTTTGTTTTGTGTGTGTGTGTGTTTTTGTGTTACAAGATATTGCTACATTCGTTCACTAGCACTGTAAATGTCTTCAGCCACATACTGAATATCCCATGGGAGTGTATTTGGTTTTCTAGCACCTGCCACCATACTTGGCTGAGGAGGTGACGTTACTGACTTGGGTTCTTGGAAATACTACTGGTGGGTCTCAAATTTTGTGGGCCACATTCACCTTTGTGAATAAGGCACTATCTCTTGGCATGAAATACCACATAAACCCATGAGCACCCTAGGAAAAAATGGTTTCCTGTCGATAATATCTACTTGGCTTTCCTTATTGATAGACCATCAACCTTGATCTAAGGAGCTAAGCGGAAGAGGTGCTACAATAACAATTAAGCAGTTGCTTAGGGCCCATAATTATTCTAAGGGGCTCATCAGGGATTGTGCATGGGTCGAGACAAATTGGTCAGGGTAGAACAAAATTGCCCCATGGGCTGCCCTGATCTAACAGTTTTGTGCTTTACTTCCAAGTTTCTACAAACAGTAGGCAGTGTTTTTACCCTGGCTAGATCCTTGTTGGTGGCAGATTTGGTGATATTATTTGGACACATTGTCTGCCAGACAGGTTTGGACAGTTAGGGGCATTTGCCTGGGCTTGTCCTCCAGACTGAAAGCTTCCCAACTCTCCCCTCCTTACAGAGTTTAGCTTTATCACTTAATTTGCTTTTGAAGACCACTTAAGGAATCTCATTGGCCCACTCTTCTTTGCAGTGTTGCTTCAGTTCGTTGAGGTTTGTTCTTGTTTGTTTATGCACAGCTCTCTTAAGGTCCCGCCACAGCATTTCAATCAGATTGTGGTCTGGACTTTGACTGGGCCATTGCAACACCTTTGTCAGGCATTCTGTTGTAGATTTGCTGGTATGCTTGGGATCATTGTCCTATTGCATGACTCAATTTCGGCCATCTTTTTGCTGTTCGGCAGACGGCCTCACATTTGACTCTAGAAGTTATCACCCCTCCACCGCCGTGCTTGACAGTTGATGTGAGGTGTTTGTTCTGATATGCTGTGTTTGATTCTCACCAAACGTGATGCTGCGCATTATAGCCAAACATCTCTACTTTGGTCTTGTCTGTCCAAAGGACATTGTTCCAGATGTGGTTTGTTCAGAAGCAACTTTGCAAACCTGAGCCACGCTGCCATGTTCTTTTATAGAGAGAAGAGGCTTTCTCCTGCTCACTCTTCCAAACAAACCACACTTGTACTGTCTCTTTCTGATTGTGGTGTTATGAACTTTAACATTTAACATGCTAACTGAGGCCTTTCTCTGAGTATTGCACGGTCTGATCTTGGGTTGAATTTGCTGGGACGTCCACTCCTGGGAAGATTGGCAACTGTCTGCCAATGGAGATTGGCCTTTTAACCCTTTCCAGATTGATGGTCATTGCTGATGTCTTTCCTCCTTGGCATTGTGTTACCTGCATGCTCCAGACCAGCAAACTACTAAAACTTTGACTTTTATAGACATGGTCAATTAATAAAATTGCAGCACCTGTCTGCTACTTAGGATCTTAATGTCTATGGAGGCAGTGAGGGTGTGCTTAGTTTTTCACACAGGCTTCTCCCTTTTGGCTTTTTTTCCCATAAATCATGACATGGTGTAATAAGCCATGTGTTGTTCATCTGTTGTATTTACCTAATTGTTTAGACCTGCAAAGGAACAGATACACAACTGTATTTGTAGTGCTTGTTTATATTTTTATTTTAACACTGTTAACTTTATTTTACATAGCGGGTTTTTATGCACTTTCATAAAACTTTTTACGATTTTCCGAACACGGCTTCCACCACTCAAGATGGAACGAGCGCTGTATAGAAAATAAAACTTTAAAAACAGGTAATTCACGTTTGAATGATTTGTGTTTCTTAAATTGTCCTTCAACAATAAGTGTCTGTAAAAAGCCCCCAATTACCGTGTATGTGGTTGGAAACCATTACAATTATATCGAGTGCTTTTGGTTATTCTGGAATGAGTCTAGGTCGCCACCAGTTGAACATGAATGCAATATAAGCATTCCATACATCCAAAGCTAATACGTTACATCTCTTTTTTTTTTTTGTTGACGGGGATTATTTGGGTAAAAGGTCACAGTAGCTGAACAGCCTGCCCAAATGTATTAGCACACACACACAAGTCGACTCCAGGGCACCAGTTATTTGCTCCTGAACCTGAACTAGCAGGTTTGTGTGGTTAAATAAGCTCTGGCTTTTTTTTCTGGGTGTGCATACATTATCCTATGAGCACCAGCCTCTTCCCATTACTAAGCGTCAACAAGCAAAGTCAGACAAAACAGCTCAGGGCATGTTTTGCTGAACTTGCATGTTATGAAAAGGGTTATTTGGTGCTTTTAGCTTGAGAAGTCACAGAGCAGTTACTTCTAGGAAACGTGACGTTATCTGGTCTATTTGTTGTAAATATTTTTTTTTTAGCTGTTCTAGAAACAGTGCGTGCCGCATAGTCAAAGTAAATTATATAGTGCAATATAAATCAACTTATAATATACATATATAGGCTAGTGTAAGCTTTGTTACGTGGTGAAATAACAGAGCCATATCCCAGCTCATGTGTTGGAAGCCATACCTCCCAATATTCTAGATATGGGACTCGCACCCACACAGCTCACGCCGAAACTGCAGCTACCGCATTGCCTTGCCTGTTCCAAGATGGCTGTTTGTGAAAGGCGGTTGGGCACGTTTCCTGCACTGCTCAGTTCTGGGACTGACCCCATGTTCTGGCCCTGTCCTTCCTTCCCTCTTGTCACACCTCCAACACAGGTGTCCTAATTTGGACTCCTGAAACATTGAGGGATATGCAGAATATGACATCATTTCCTGTTGTGTGGTGTTTTGGCAGGGGAGTTGCTAGGTTCCAAAAGATCTGGGCCGAAGCCCAAAAGGAACTGTAACACACTAATGCTTTTTCTCTAATTTTACTGTTTTATGTTGTAACAATAGGCATGCACAAGGGATACCATCAGAAGTCTCTCTGACATCACAATTCCGGATCTTAATACATTGTCGCAAAAAGTGTTGTATGGTAATGTATGTGTAATAAAATAAAGCAAAAATCTTTCCACATCTCTAGATATGTAACTTTGTATGTGTCCATAAAGAGGGACGACATGTCGTAAATACATTGACTTCTAGATCTCAGATCACCTTTTAGACGGTATGACACCAAGTTTATATAAAAGATAGAAAAGAGGAGAAAAAAGTTGGAAGAGAGAAATTGAACATCTAGAGGCTTAAGGCTATTTTGGCTATCAGTTTGGTTTTCATGCAACTAGCTAGCAGTCTTGATGATACAAAAGTCCAGGGATCTAGAAATGGTGAACAAGGTTTGGAGTATGGCTGCAACTAACGATTATTTTCATTAACGATTAGTTGTTCGAAAAAATGTAAATTTATTTCAAATAATTTAATAAAGTAATGTAGGATGTTAAAAACAAACAGCAGAATAAAAAAAACTTTGATAAAAATGCATTTAATTTCCCAACCTGCCCCCCCAGTTATGCACATCTGAGCCCAGGCTTACCATGCTGCCTCCCAGGCTTGCCACACTGCCCTCCCCACATATGTCTTATTTACCCTATATACCTTATACCCCCAGATATGTCACTCCGTCCTCCCCAGATTTGCCTTATACCCCCTGATATGCCATAGTGCCCACAGATTTGCAGAATCGTTCACAGACACAATACTTTTATGAATAAATACAGGGTTAATCTTCACTGCCCCCAGGATTTACATTCCCCTTAGTTTACCCTCCTTTACCTCTTACTGGACCTTAAGTTAACCTTATTAAATTAATTAAATTAACCTAGTCCTCAGCAATTAAATTAACTGAGGAAGACCCCAATGTTTCACCAGACTGCTCACTAAACTTAACCTAAAGACACCATTTATACCACCACAACTGCCCTAAATTACCCTAAAGACACAATTTAACCACAACTTCCCTAAATTAACCCTAAAGACACAATTAACCACAACTGCCCCTAAAACCACAACTGCTGCTAAATTAACCCTAACTGCCCATCAACCATAACTGCCCCTAACTTTCAGCATCCCAAATATTAATTTTATACTCAGATGAGTTCTTGAGCCATGTGGACGCTATAGGA
>VKOC01010988.1:0-11003 GCA_009364415.1 Spea multiplicata
GAGAAACATGGTTTCTCACTCTCCTCCCCGCGATGTCCCTGCACCGTTCACACTGTGATCTCTATGAAAGTCCCCACAGACTTGCATAGAGATTGTAGCGTCTGTGCCTCATCGGATTACAGGCTATCCCCTGCAGGGGATATGCTGTCCTCCGATGAACTTCTGGGTTACGTCAGCAGTGACGGCATTTAAAAATGTAACAGCTTTCCGGCTTTCATGCCGGAAGCTGTTACAGGAAATCGGACAACAGAAAACCGGCAGGGATGTGTCCGGTACGTCCAGACGTCCATAGGGGATTCTTGGGATGGGTTTTTGGACGTACCGGTACGTCTATAGGGGACTGAAGGGGTTAATTGATGCTGTTTTTAAATATTTTAATGTTTATCTTATGTACAGTATCTCACAAAAGTGAGTACACCCTTCACATTTTTGTAAATATTTTATTATCTCTTTTCATGTGACAACACTGAAGAAATGACACTCTACAATGTAAAGTAGTGTGAATTTGATCTTCCCATCAAAATAGCTCAACACACAGCCATTAATGTCTAAACCTTGGCAACAAAAGTGAGCAAGTGGAAATGTCCAAATTGGGCCCAAAGTGTCAATATTCTATGTGGCCACCATTATTTTGGTGGATGTTAGAGACCTTGCACTCCCCCACCTTCCGTTTGAGGATGCCCCACAGATTTAGGGTTTAGGTCTGGAGACATTCTTGGCCAGTCCATCACCTTTACCCTCAGCTTCTTTAGCAAGACAGTAGTCGTCTTGGAGGTGTGTTTGGCGTCGTTATCATGTTGGAATACTGCACTGCTGCCCAGTCTCTGAAGGGAGGGGATCATGCTCTGGTTCAGTATGTCACAGTACATGTTGGCATTCATGGTTCCCTCAATGAACTGTAGCTCCCCAGTGCCAGCAGCACTCATGCAAGCCCAGACCATGGCACCAGTTAGGAATGAAAGAATGGACATTTTAAAGCATATCTCCTTCTTTGTCATTGTTGGAGGTGATTTTAACTGTATATTACCGGGCAAAAATAGATAGAACTTCTCACTAGCTTAAACATTTTATTACTGATTTTAAATTGAAAGATGTGTGGAGGCATTTAAAACCCTCTGACCCTGGATATACACTCACTGGCCACTTTATTAGGTACACCTGTTCAATTGATTGTTAACACAAATAGCTAATCAGCCAATCACATGGCAGCAACTCAATGGATTAAGGCATGTACTGTAGACATGGTCAAGAACTTGTTGAAGTTGAAACTGAGCATCAGAATTGGGAAGAAAGGGGAATTAAGTGACTCTGAAAGTGGCATGGTTGTTGGAGCCAGATGGGCTGGTCTGAATATTTCAGAAACTGCTGATCTACTGGGATTTTCATGCACAACCATCTCTAGGGTTTACAGAGAATAGTCTGAAAAAGAAAATATCCAGTGAGCGACAGTTGTGTGGACAAAAATACCTTGTTGATGTCAGAGGAGAATGGGCAGACTGGATCAAGATGAAAGAAACGCAACACTAACTCAAATAACCACTCGTTATAATCAAGGTATACAGAATACCATCTCTGAACGCACAACACGTCGAACCTTGAAGCAGATGGGCCTCAGGAGCAGATGACCACACCGGGTGCCACTCTTGTCAGCTAAGAACAGGAAACTGAGGCTTCAATTCGCATAGGCTCACCAAAATTGGACAATAGAAGACTGGAACAACATTGCCTGGTCTGATGAGTCTCAATTCCAGCTGCGACATTCAGATGGCAGGATCAGACTTCAGCGTAAACAACATGAAAGCATGGATCCATCCTGCCTTGTATCAACGGTTCAGACTGGTGGTGGTGTAATGGTGTGGGGGACATTTTCTTGGCACACTTTGGGCCCCTTAGTACCAATTAAGCATTGTTTAAGAGGGACAGCCTACCTGAGTATTGTTGCTGACAATGTCCATCCTGTTTTTACCACAGTGTACCCATCATCTGATGGCTACTTCCAGCAGGACAATGCACCAAAGCTCACATCATCTCAAACTGGATTATTGAACATGACAATAATTGTGCTCCAATGGCCTCCACGGCCACCAGATCTCAATCCAATAGAGCACTTTTGGGATATGGTGGAACGGGAGATTCGCATCATGGATGTGCAGACAACAAATCTGCAGCAACTGTGTGATGTCATCATGTCCATATGGACCAACATCTCTGAGGAATGTTTCCAGCACCTTGTAATTTATCCCATTGCTACTGTTAAACAGCTGATGGAAATTAATAAAGATGGGGAAGTATATAAAAAGATATCCAAAGCCTTGAAAATGCCAGTAAGTACTTCGTTGAGTCGCTGCGGCATGCTCTGAAATGCGGACCCTGACAGATCCCCCTCCCAACAAGAGGCCTCCAGCCTCTAGCAGAACCTGGGCGACCAGGATGGAGGCTATGAAAAGATGATACAAGGTCTGGTGCATGGACCGTGGTGGCCAGTTCCCATGAATCCTCATCAGGGTCATAACCCTTCCAGCGTATCAGATACTGCAATCGGTTGCGATGGTAATGGGAGTCCAGAATCTCTTCTACTTCGTATTCAGGAGTGTCACCGATCAAGACTGGAGATGGAGGACTAGGATGCCGGCCAGGAAATAGATTGTCGTTCCAGGGCTTAACTAGTGATACATAAAATACCGGGTGTACTGCCATGGAGCTCGGTAATTGCAGTTCCACAGCTGAGGGAGAGATGAGGCGTGAGATGTAGTTATACATGAAATAAAGGGTGTACTGCCATGGAGCTCGGTAATTGCAGTTCCACAGCTGAGGGAGAGATGAGGCGTGAGATGTAGTTATACATGAAATAAAGGGTGTACTGCCATGGAGCTCGGTAATTGCAGTTCCACAGCTGAGGGAGAGATGAGGCGTGAGATAAAAGGTTCGATATATTTAGGGCCTAGTTTAGTCGTGGGGCAAGTTAACTTAAGGTGTCTAGTGGAGAGCCAGACTTTCTCTCCTGGCTGATAGGTAGGGGCTTCTTTTCTATGTCGGTCATCAAACGCTTTGTAGTAACGTTGAGCATTGAGTACGGAGTAACCGGAAGGTCTTGGAAAGTTGAGTGACGTGGTTCGGTACTGTGAATTGGTGCACTGGGTAACATAGTGGGATGGTATCCATACTTTGCGAAAAAAGGACATCTTGATGGAACGGTGTAGGTGGGTATTGTAGGCAAACTCAGCAAGGGGCAAGTAGGAACTCCAGTCATCTTGTAAGTATGTAGTATACTTGAGGTATTGTTCTAGTGTTTGGTTCGTGCGTTCTGTCTGGCCGTTGCTTTGACGATGGTATGCAGATGACAGAAAACGATGTACATGGAGCTGCTCACAGAACGCCTTCCAGAACCGCAAAGTGAACTGAGACCCTCTGTCAGACACAATTGCTTCAGGTAATCCGTGTAGACGAAAAATGTTCCGGATGAATAGGGTGGCAGTCTCTGTGGCAGATGGAAGATGATTGTGCTGGATGAAGTGTGCCATCTTGGTAAACCTGTCCACAACTACCAGTAGGGTAGTAAGTTGATCAGAGGTTGGTAGATCCATGACAAAATCCAGGGAGATATCTGTCCATGGTCTAGCCGGGGCTGGAAGGGGTTGTAGAAGACCTGTGGGACGTTGAGGCGCCTCCTTAGAACGGGCACAAGAGGTGCATGAAAAAACTTACCTAGTCACGTCGTCTTTCAGAATGGACCACCAGAAGGATCGTCGTATTAAGTCGAGAGTCTGATGAAGACCCCCGTGGCCTGCAACAGGAGTATCATGATGGGCTTTAAGGATTTGGAGACGGTCCCCAGGAGGTACGTATACACGGTCTTGGTGATAATAAAGTCCATGTCATTCCTGTAATCCTGGGATCTTGGAGGAGTCTGTGTATGTGGAGTGTCTCCAAACGGACTCCCAAATGGAATGGGTTAAAGCAAGAAAGTGTGTGGGAGCCAAGACGGTATCTTGATCCGGAGGGGGTACGGGTGCCTGGGCGATACGTGATGTGCAGCTGAAATCGGGTGAAGAACAGTGCCCACCTGGCCAGGCGAGGTTGGAGGCGTTTAGCCGAGCGTAAGTATTCTAGGTTCTTATGGTCGGTAAAGACCATGACAGGGTGTAATGCGCCCTCCAGAAGGTGTCTCCATTCTTCTAACCACAGCTTAATGGCCAGCAACTCCCACACAATAATTCCTCTCTGCAGGGTCCGAGAGAAATAAGGCACAGGGTGCAGTTGTCCATCAGTCTCCTGCCTTTGTGATAGAACTGCACCTACGGCGGTGTTGGAAGCGTCAACTTCGAGAGTAAAAGGTTTGCGGGGATTAGGTAGCTGGAGGATAGGAGCAGAGATGAATTTGTCTTTTAAAAACTGAAAAGTCTTCTGAGCGACCTCTGTCCAGGCGAACTTGTTGTGTGTAGACGTAAGAGCAGAGAGAGGCTGTATGTGCTTAGAGAAATCTCTGATAAACTTTCGATAATAGTTAGCGAAGCCAATGAATCTTTGTACCCCCTTCCGGTCAGTGGGTGGCGGCCAATTGAGAATAGCTTCCACTTTTTTGGGATCCATTTGGATGTAAGTTGGAGACATAATATACCCCAAGAACTCTATGCTTTGGACCTCGAACATACACTTTTCTAGTTTTGCATAAAGTCCATTAACTCACAATCTGGCGAGTACTTGGTTGACATGTGTCCGAAGGCGCTCTAAGGACGGACAAAAGATTAATATATCGTCTAAATATACCACGACAAAGTGATCCAGGATGTCGCGGAAGACGTCGTTGATAAAATGTTGGAATGTGGCAGGGGCGTTGCACAGCCCAAATGGCATCACTAGGTATTCATAGTGACCGTAGCGACATCGGAACGCTGTCTTCCATTCATCTCCCTTGCGGACCCTCACTAAGTTATAAGCTCCCCGTAAATAGATTTTGGTGAAATAATTAGCAGAACGAGCATGTTCGAGTAGTTCAGGGATCAACGGAAGGGGATTCCTATTCTTTACGGTAATGTTGTTAAGTTCTCTATAACCAATGCAGGGTCGTAGGCCTCCGTCTTTTTTATGTACGAAGAAGATGCCTGCACCGTCTGGGGATGTGGAGAGACGAATGAAGCCTCTAGCAAGATTGTCGTCGAGATATTCCTTTACGCTAGCCAACTCAAAGCGGAGAGTCTCCACATGTTTGTCGCCAATCTTGAGGTGCAGGGTGCAGGTCTCTTGGGGGCTACTGTCCACGAGCAGGATGGAAACAGGGTGTCTCTAACGATGTGTTGGGATGGAGAGGGACTGTACATACTTTTGATCAATGAAGTTGCCGCTTGCTCCAGAGTCAATCATCGCTGAGAGGTTAGTGGAGCCCTTCCTCCACTGCAAAGACACGGAGAGGGATAGGTACTTAACATAGGATCAGAGCGAATGTGCAGGTGTCCTATAGGTCGCTTACCCTTGGCGGAGCGGGGCCGGGCTCTATAGTCCTGGAAAGCGTGGCTGGCTGCTGCAATAGAGACACAGTCCTAGGGTATGACGACGCTCTTTTTCTCCTGCGGATAAGGGCCCTCGAACAATCTCAATCTGCATTGGTTCCTCTTGTGGTAGAGACGGCAGGGAAGCTGAAGAGGATCTGAACGGTGTCCAGGAAGGAGTGGTGGACAACCGTTCTTTACGTCTTTCACGGAGTCGGCGGTCGATCTGGGTGGCTAGTGTGATAAGTTCTTCCAAGCCTGTGGGAATGGTGGTACGACCGAGCTCATCCTTCATGGCCTCCAAAAGTCCCCAACGGAACTGATCATGAAGGGCTGCCTCATTCCAGGAAGAGTCGAGAGCCAAACGCCTGAATTCAGTGATATAATCCTCAACCTGCCGTTTCCCTTGTTTGAGTGTTCTCAGAGAGGTAGTAGCAGAGGAGGTACGGAAGGGATCATCATAGAGAGTGTCGAACACTTGGCGAAATGATGACCATGAGTCCAAAAGAGGGCTGCGGGAGTGGATGAGATTGTGGACCCATGCCTGGGGTTCATCTGACAGGAGGGCAATGACGGTATGGACCCGTATGTAATCAGTGGGGAAAGTTCTGGGTTTCAGCGTAAAAAGAATCTGGGAACGAAGTGTGCACGCTCAGATGACGTCCTGCCCCGAGAGGCTCAGTGCTCTGGTAATAAATGCACGTTTTATAGGGCACATATATGTTTTATATGTTTTATGGTACATATATTACCAATTCTCATGGTATGCAAACTTTTGAGCACAACTGTACATCTCAGATTTACTACTCTTCGTTCCAATTCATTCTTCCTAAATATATGCATATTCACAATTCATTTCATTGTCTTTATTGAAAGGTACCAACTCCAATATTCAGTAGACCAGAGGATCATTAATGGTACCAGCCCATAATGTCCATGCCCCCGACTTGGTTAGGGACTTTCACAATTCCCATCCTAATCAACGGCTCCTTGGCACTCCTGGAAGGTGTTATATACTTATACACCTGTTACTCTTTCCCATGTTGCTTTTACTAGGGCATTATCTTTGTTTTGGTGTCTTCTTGATGTTTTTGGACCCTGTTTGACCACTGCCTGCCTCAACCTCGGCTTTGTTTTGACTGTGTCTCGCTCTCCCTTTGGTACCTCGCCTTGGATTTGGCTCCCCGACCTGTGATTTGTTCTTGCCTCTGAGTCTGGCTTGGCTCCTGTTGTTCGCTTCTGATTGTCTCCTGTGTAGTCAGTCTGTGTACCTTCTATCACGCTACTGGTTTTGGTGAAGTGTTCTGGGTGGGCACAGCAAAGTCCTGGTGGCCGTGGAGTATTCTGGGGCTCAACCTACAGAGGAAAAGGGGCTGTCATTGTTGAAAACCTACTTCTGGGCACTGACCCGATTCATAGGGGTCCCTTAATTCTTCTTAACTGCAACTCCGATGATGCTGAGCAAGCAATATTGCCAGTTGATTATTATGGGCATAGTACCTAGTAAGTGTTGATTGGGCTTTGGAGGGCTACACTAAGTCTACAGTACAAACACTAACATGTGTTGACTGCATTTACAATAATACTCAGTGGCCATATTGTTAGCTGGCCTTCATGAGAATTGTAGTTACCGACTGGGCTTATGGTGGCTCACATTTTAACTTTTTTGTGTTGATTTCAGCTCCAATGATATACAGTCAGCCATTACTGGCTGAACACCATAGGAATTGTAGATTGGGGTAGTTTTGGGTAATCCTTACCATACCAGCCATTGTAAACAAAAGTTCTCATGCTGCACAGGTACATGCAAATCTGTTAGCTACTAATACCATGGTCATATCATTTTTCCTATTAATGGATAACTAAAATGTGCATCTCACCATGAAAGTCCCTCTTCTAAGCCAACAAAGGTAGGCAATAGGAAAGAGGTAAGGAGGGTATTGGGGTGGGAGAGGAGAAACGTGAGGAAGATATTTTGCACAAGCCCCCCTCGCCTGAAAAAATCCTGTGTATGTCCATAGTTGACACATATATTTTTGTTTAACTGGGCCATATTAAAATTTTTAAAGGAAACAAAGACATATCTTTTTATAATCAATTTATTTGACAAGAATGGCATTTAGTAATGAAGCCACTGATTATCATGGTTATACAATGTGACATATTTGTGATCTTTTTGTTTGATCCCCACATCTCCACCGTGACTTTTTTATCTTTGATGTCATTGCAGCTTTATGCTGGGTGTCCCTGGATTTCATGGAATTCACCGTGCATGATGCTTTGATGTTCTGCAGAGGGTTATATTTAGGGTTGATACTGAGTGGGCATTGGAACTGTTCCCGGATGACATACCCAAGCCTTGTGGTACCAATAAACCCATCAATGGTAGGAATAATACGGGTAACGGTTGCATAGACATACTGTACGGCCAGGAGGGAACCTAAAGCACACACAGTATAAGAGTTAGACTTCATAGCAAACAGCCTGATTACTACCATCTCAAGCCAAGCTCTAACCCATCTGCCCACCCATCTGTTTTTTTATGCATCCTCTTTTGCATCCTGAAACCACTAAGCCCTAATTACTGCTACAAGAGAGCTTCTACTCCCTCTGACTGAAATTATTCCTTTACAATGTAAGCTCACAATTGGACCCTCAAAAGCCACCATTCCTGTCAGGAACTTTGAGTAAAACAAGGCTATATGGCAAGCTTACAGGCAGGATTCTCAACTCTGCATGTATTTGTATGTATTAATGCAGGGGCATCCCTCGAGGTGCGGCCCGCGTGAGATCGGCAGCCAGGGCAACCGGGATCACAAGGGCCCTGTTGCTTACCTGTGGGAGTGTCTTTTGTACTGCACAGAGGAAGTGGAACCCAGCAGAGTCACGTGAATGTAGTGACATTACATGACTCTGCTCGAATTCCTGCTTCCTCTGTGCAGTACAAGAGAAGTGCAGTACAAGAGAACGCAAAGGGAGGCCGCAGCCCCTACTGAAGTCTGTGAGCCGCATCGAGAGAGCTAAAGTGCAGGTGAGGGGTGAGGGAGGATGTTTGAATGAGTATGCGTGATTGAGGGAATGAATCTGTAAATGAATGAGTATATAAATTAATGAGTGTGTGTGATAGCATGGATGTGTAAGTGGGGAGGCATGGTACAGGGTGGCTGTAAGTGATGTAAGTGATGTGCAGACCCCATACTGCTGGCAGCATCAATACACAAGGAGGGCAGCTAGCCAGGTTTCAGCATGTACTGGCTGACTTGGCATGATAGGAGTGTGATTGCGAACAGCAATCACAGTCCCATAATGCCTAGGTTACAGCATTTACTGGTTGCCTGGTTACTTTTATTAAAAGTAAGTAACACACTATTGGACAAAAAACAATATGACTTCGCATGATAGGAGTGTGATTGCTAACAGCAATACCAAGTCATATTGTTTTTTGTCCAATTGTAGTGTGTTACTTACTTTTAATAAAAGTGTGGTTAACACACCAAAATTGGACCAAAAAATACAAGAAAACTATTAATTTATATATGATTGTTGACAGCAATCACGCTCCTATCATGCCCAGCCAACAAGTACATGCTGGAATCTGGGTATGCCTGAGATTGCTGTTAACAATCAACAGCAATATATATTTTAACATTGTTATTACATTTTTTGTACAGTTTTGATGTCACTTACTTTTATTAAAAGTGTGGTATTTTTTATTATTGAGGCATTTTTATTAATGAAAGCTGTGTCATTATTGCTCAACTGACATTATATGATTAAAGGAAATATCATCTCACCGTTTGAAACATCCCATACTTTTATGGCTCTGTCCTTTGACCCTGTATAAATATATCGGTCATCTGGTGAAAAGCAGGCACAGTCAATACCATGAAAAAAGAAGCCCTGTAGGTGGAAGAGAATCATAATTCTGTAAAAATATGAAAATGTTTTTACCACTATAACAGAGCAGTCCAGAGTGCTTATTTCATTTTATAGCATAGTAGAAGAGAGCAGTGTACCATAATTAGAGATCCCATATGGGATCAAGGATCTCTTGAAACAGTAGAAATCCTTGTGATCCTTGTGTGTCATGATGTTATCTCAATGTCAGCAAAGTGCACAATTTTCATAGAACAGTTTGGTCCCAGCTAGCAAAGTGAGACAAGGCTGTGGATTTTGCCCTGCCAATGCTAAAAATGACAGGAAGTAATAGTACGTCATCTAGCGTCAACTGATAGCATTAAGTCCATCACAACAAAGGGGTTAATGAAAATGGCAGTGTAACACCAGCCATGTATGTCAAGTGTAGAATGAGTTTTTCTCATTCTAGGGCTATTTAGACTTCTGGAATAAAGCATGAGTATCCTATTCAGCCCCCAGAAGAAGGCTCCTACTTCATAGAAAAGGTCTCCTACTGCCACCAGAACAGGGCTATGGTACCATCAGCTACCAGACTACAGCTGTTTCCATGTTGGCAGCCATGGAAAAAATAATCCTTTTAGAAACACCAGTGGAGAATAATTGGGGTACAGGGATGGAACGTTATTATTAGGTGTATGTTCTACATTGGCTTAAGGAAGGTTTGCTACATTTTTGTTTAGTTACTACACAGTAATGGGGCAACTAACAAAGCATGGTAACAAATGCTTTTAGATGGGTAAAGAAAGAGATTGAATGTTTAGGCAAGACAAACTCGAAACAATGTATTACTGGTTAAAGATAATTCATGTATGTAGTATTACAGCATCACAAGTGAGTTTGGTGTGTGCTTACCAAGGCTTATATGGGAAACATAGCAGCAGTGTTGTATTGACAAAACATCAATACACATTGAACTAGTGTGTGTATGTGCAAAGAGATTTACCTGTGCTCTATGCAAAATTAGCAGAGTTTACCTTGTAACACATCTCATGCTCCCAGTCACCGGTCTGCAGATTCCAAAGACGCTGGATTGCATCCTCAGAGCCACTAAGTGCATACATTTCCTTGTTACTTATTTCCAAGCATGTGATTTTACTTCTGTGTGACCCCAAGGACAGGCCCTCTTCTTTTTCGCTGTTTAAAAGGTAAAGTTCCCCCTGCGATGTACCATAAAAAAGTCTTCCATCTCCTAAGGCTGCCACCTGGCACACAGAAATGGAATCCATTACATGGACTGAGCCTATGGGACCTTCCAAGGTTGGTATAGGGTCCCCTCTTGTAACATCGTATAAATGTACAAAGCTTTGGTAAGCCACAGCCATTTTGCTCTCACATTTGCTCAATGATAAACAAAGCACAGGCAAATTGTGATCAGGTGGGGGGATGCAAGCCACATCTTGTGTTTGGTCCAAAGGAAATGCTAAAACTGTGCCTGAGCTGAGCCCACAGAATAGAACTCTCTTGCACTCAGCAACTTCCAAGCAGGTCACATTTGATGAGGCCTCCAGAATATTAGCCATCAGACCTAATTAATTTGAACAGAAAATATAAAGTTTATTTCTAATCTAAATTCTTGTAGCAAACATTAATGGAATCTAC
>VKOC01010992.1:0-14544 GCA_009364415.1 Spea multiplicata
TGGAGTGTGGCGCCCTGTGCGGTCGCACACCCCAAAGGCCGGCCCTGCGTATGTCTATCCCATACATGTTTAATACCCTCACTGTATTACCCTCTACCACCTCTGCTGGGAGGCTGTTTCACTTATCTACCACCCTCTTGGTAAAGTGAAATTTCATTAAGGTGTGTGTGCATGGTACCAAGTACTGCTAGTAGTGTGCTAGTCATGCTTAGAACAGATACAGAGACAACGTCGTTGCAGTGGCTTTAGTTTATTTAGTGTGTGACGTTCAGGCCTCTGCCGATGTGAACCGGTAGCAGTAATCGTAGTTAAGGGGCCGTGGCGGGATGGGTGGCGGATTCTCCGGGATGGGAACGTTTTCCAGATCCAATAACCTCAGCTTGAGTTCAGTGTTGAGCAGGATATCCAGATCGCTGTGTTTGCGGTTGCTCGTCATCTCCCGCCCCAGCAGTGCGTTCAGTCCATCAATCCACAGCGAGAACTGAGTAAGGAGAGGGAGATTAGTGTACAGAGCTGCAGAATATGATGGCGCTATATAAAACGAGAAATAATGATAAGGAAGGTACGTAACACTATGTAATACTATCAGCCACGGCCAGACAGCTGCCCTCAGCACGACATACGGCATGGGGCAGTATACAATATTCCGCATACCGGCATCTATATTCCCTATATCCAGATCAATATTCCCTATACCGGCATCTATAGCCCTTTTCCTGCATCAATATTCCCTACATCCAGATCAATATTCCCTATACCGGCATCTATATTCCCTACACCGGCATGAATATTCCCTATATCCGCATCAATACTCCCTGTACCGGCATCAATATTCTCTATATCCACACTGCAGGTGATCCCCTGCGCTGTCTGTGATGTGAGGGACCCCCTACTCTGGCATTACCCGCGGCACCAGTGTAACCCGCGGCACCAGTGCGCACCATCGTGGCTCCGGCGTTACTCGCAGCAGTCTGTTTGTTCTCGTGGACAGGCCCCCCTCGGCTGGTTTCCTACCTCTATGTTTGAAGGTGCGATGAAGTCCAGACAGCTGTCCCCATCAAAGCAGATAGAAAAGGCCTGCTCTATGATGTCCTGAGAATAAAGAGTGAATGCGCCTCTTAGAGGGGGGCCCTGGTGCAACAGCCCCCCCACACACGCTTATTCTCCCAAATCCTACCTTGTTCTGTTTCCCAGAGCTTTTTTCTTTCATATGTGGACAGTCCTTCCCCGTGAGAACACACTTAATGTCAGCGACGGGAACTGAGAAGAAATCATGAGAGACAATGCGTGTCTAATTAAACATCATTCATCTTTTTCCACCGCTCCCATTCCCACGTGGACTGGTGTGTATGGCTAGTGTGCTAGTGTGCCACCGCTCCCATTCCCACGTGCACTATGTATATGGCTAGTGTGCCACCGCTCCATTCCCACGTGCACTATGTATATGGCTAGTGTGCACCGCTCCCATTCCCACGTGCACTATGTATATTGGTAGTGTGCCACGCTCCCATTCCCACGTGCACTATGTATATGGCTAGTGTGCCACCGCTCCATTCCCACGCGCACTAGTATAATGGCTAGTGTGCCACCGCTCCCATTCCCACGTGCATATGTATATGGCTAGTGTGCCACCGCTCCCATTCCCACGCGCACTATGTATATGGCTAGTGTGCAAGCCACTCGCCCCATTCCCACGTGGCACTATGTATATTGGCTAGTGTCCACCGCTCCCATTCCCACGTGCACTATGTATAATGGCTGTGTTGCCACCGCTCCCATTCCCACGCGCACTATGTATATGGCTAGTGTGCCACCGCTCCCATTCCCACGTGCACTATGTATATGGCTAGTGTGCCACCGCTCCCATTCCCACGTGGACCCACTTTTGCCTTGCAGAAGCTCGATTGGTGGGTTTTCAGTGTTACCGTCCAGGTCTCCGTAATGAAGAACCTTGTGATTGGGTGAGAGACGGCAGAACCACAGCTTGTCTGCAGAAGGAAAGAGAGACAGCTTGGTGACAATGGGTGTGAGCAGCTGGGCGAAGCCCAGTAAGCTGCCGGTACACGGAGCGGCTGCTGACCCTGTCTCCGGCGGCTGCTGATCTTGCGGAACGTGGTTCCCTCGCACAGGTAGTGCAGTCTCTGCTGTTTGATGAGGTCGAGCAGCTCCACCTGTAACTGTTTCCGCAGCTCCCTAAAGAACACAGAGAGGGCAGGTGAGCAGCTATGGGAGCCTTTATGTGTGCGTGTGTGTGAATATACGTGTGCGTGTGCGTATATATATATATATATATATGTATATATATATATACACGCACATACGTATACGCCATTACATAAGCAATCGGAATCATGGGCTCAGAATTGCTTTCTCCCACTCACATCACTGGCGGGGAAAGGACCTCCTCTTGGATCTGCCTCTCCGCCTGGCGCACTTTCAGAATTTCACTATAATTCATGGAGAATATTTTGGTCCGAAAAAATTCCAGTGATGAATGTGCAAAGGTAAGAGCGCGCGATATCTGCTCCCTCACCACGTTCATTACCTGCGATGAAGCCACGCATTAGCCACACTATGCACATCAGATAAAACACGAGCCAAAACATACAAGCAACATACAAGCATGCCAAGCGTTTCTATGCAGGCTGAGAAACCCCACACCTGAATTTGCCATTTCCAGGAATCCGTTATTATAGAATGAATTGTCGATGAGTGCATGGCATGGTCGACTGCCCGATTAACTGCATGTGCTGCCATTCAACAGATTTCATCGCTCTCGTGGCAGGTACCACGGTGGGGTTTATTCACTAAAGGGAGAGTTTCAACTCTTCACTGTTCCTTATGAATGCTTAACCCCGAAGAGCTTCTGCTACGGGAACAGCTTGGCCGGCCCTGGGTAATGTATAGTTAAAGATTTCTTCAGTCTCTTCTGTTGTTGAATGATACATTATACAGGGCCAGCTCAACCCTTCTTGTTGGTCCTTCATAATGAATAATGGAGCGAGCTGATATCTCTGCCACATACTCTCCCTTTAGTAAATAGACCCCAAGGTGTGCAACTTGATGCGGGGGGGGGGTCATTGTCCGTTAAAGTAAATACAGTTTCAGAGGTTTAAACCCCATCATGTCCACATATCCCCATAATTGCAGTAACTGCCGTTCAATGTATTATTATTATATATTATAATATATATTATAATTGCATTGTGTAGCCCTATACCTGCTGTCACACACTGTATATCACAATGCTTTTCATGCAGTTAAACACCTTCTTGCGGGTGAATAATAACTCCTGTGCTAAGCACAACATGAACCTTTCGGCTTGGTGGATCTCCGGTGTCAGGGTGGATCATTTTGAAGGGATGCACTCACTTCGGCCATGTCTCATACTCGTCACACTGAGACTCCCACCTTGTCAAAGTCTTCCTGAGTGGCTCTCATTTCTTTCCAGGTCTTGTTGAGCAGCTGGATACAGACGCAGAAGAGCTCCTGCACGCAATGATCTTGGGAATAAAATAATCCCAGGAAGTTCTGCCCTGTTTCTGAGGCTGAAATACATAGAAGATCTGCACATGAGGGAGGTAACGCACAGGTAACAATGTTTTAGCGAGACCAAAAGATTGTAATGTTTCATGTGCAGAGTTGCCCTCATTTAAAATGTGTTATCTTTACTGTAGCGGGCATTGAGGCCCCCGTACTGTTTGTAGCAAACAGCCACTTAGCCCCCCCATACCATCCGTAACAGCAGTGTAGACTGTGCGGTGTGATGCATGTACACAATGAGATATTATCACAGATATAAAATATGTGTAACCGTACCAGGCTCGCCAATTCTCAGAATATCACACAAGATCAAGGTCAGGTGAATGCTGCTTCGAGCAAACGGACAGGCGAGTTTATCTTCCCGGCTGCTATTCTCCAGCACAAACTGAAAACAGAGTATGAACAAAGGAAATAAGATTAGGATGCAGTTACACTTTGTGATTATGGGCTACAATAATCAGAAAACACACATTGCTGTCCAAGAAACACCTTACAAGCTAGATGATTGGCCCTTTCCCCACCAACTCTTTAATTCATCTACATCCCACCAGCTGTCCAAACCATTCCCCCACCACCAACACGTCTGTCCACCAACTTCCTGCTACCTGTCCAAACCATAACCCCACCACCAACACGTCTGTCCACCAACTTCCTGCTACCTGTCCAAATCGATAACCCACCAACCAACACGTCTGTCCCACCAACTTCCTGCTACAATGTCCAAAACCATTCCGCACCGACCCAAACACGTCCTGTCACCACTTCCTGCTACCTGTCCAAGACCCATTCCCCATCCACAACACGTCTGTCCACCACTTCCTGCTACCTGTTCCAAACGATAAACCCAGTCCACCAACGAACGTCTGTCCACCAACTCCTTAGCTAACCCTTCCAAACGATAAAACCTCCCAACACCAACACGTCTGTCCACCAACTTCCTGCTACCTGCCAAACGATAACCCCACCACCAACCACTCTGTCCACCAACTTCCTGCTACCTGTCCAACCATTCCCCCCACCACCAAACGTCTGTCCACGAACTTCCTGCTACCTGTCCAACACCATTACCCACCACCAACACGGTCTGTCCACGCACTTCCTGCTACCTGTCCAACCATAACCCACCACCAACCACGTCTGTCCAACCCACTTCCTGCTACCTGTCCAAAACCATAACCCACCAACTAACACGTCTGTCCCCACGTTCCTGCTACCTGTCCAAACCATTCCCCCACCACCAACACGTCTTCACCAACTTCCCTGCTACCTGTCCAAACCATAAGCCCACCACCACTACGTCTGTCCACCAACTTCCTGCTGAACCTGTCAACGCTACCCCACCACCAACACGTCTGTCCACCAACTTCACTCTACCTGTCCAAACATCCCACTCACCAACACGTCTGCCACCAACTACCTGCTACCTGTCCAAACCATTCCCCCACCCCCAACACGTCTGTCCAGCCAACTTCCTGCTACTGTCCAAACGATAATCCCACCACCAACACGTCTGCCCCCAACTTCCTGCTGACCCTGTCCTCAAACGATCACCCCACACCAACACGTTCTGTCCACCCAACTTCCTGCTACCTGTCCAAACGATAACCCCATCCACCAACACGTTGTTCCCACAACTTGTCCTGCTACCTGTCCAAACCATTCCCCACCCCAACACGTCTGTCCCGAACTTCCTGCTACCTGTCCAATACATTACCCGATCACCAACACCGTCTGTCCACCAACTTCCTGCTACCTGTCAAACCATACCCACACCACACGTCTGTCCACGCCACTTCCTGGCTACCTGTCCAAACTATAACCCCACCACCACACGTCTTCCACTCCACTCCTGCTACCTGTCCAAACCTTCCCCACACCAAATCTGTCCACCCAACTCCGCTACCTGTCCAAACCATAACCCCACCCACCAACACGTCTGTCCACACACTTCCCTGCTACCTTCCAAACGATAACCCCACCACCAACACGTCTGTCCACCAACTTCCTGTACCTGTCCAAACCATTCCCCCCACCACCAAACACGTCTGTCCCACCAACTTCTGCACCTGTCCAACCATCTCCCACCACCACCAACACGTCTGTCCACCAACTTCCTGCCTAACCTGTCCAAACGATAACCCCAACCACTACGTCTGTCCACCAATAACTTCCCTGCCACCTTCCAAACGATACCACCCACCACAACACGTCTGTCCAGCAACTTCCTGCTACTGTCCCAAACGCTACCCCACCACCAAACGTCTGTCCACCAATTCCTGCTACCTGTCCAAACCATTCCCCCACTCACCAACACGTCGCCACGAACTTCCTGCTACCTGTCCAAACCCATTACTTCCCAACAACACGTCTGTCCACCAAACTTCCTGCTACCTGTCCAAACCATTAACTCCACCTACCAACACGTCTGTCACCCACTTCCTGCATACTTGTCCAAACCATACACCCCACCCATCACTCTGTCCACCCACTTCCGCTACCCGTGATCGAAACCATAACCCCACCACACACGTCTGTCCACCCACTTCCTGCTACTGTACCAAACCATGACCACACCAACACGTCTGTCCACCAGTATCCCACCAGCTGTCCAAACCATTCCCCCACCACCAACACGTCTGACCACGAACGTCCTGCCACCGGTGCAAACCATTCCCACAACACTCTGTATTACTGAATGACATAACTAAGCCGGTGTGGATTAATAGTTGGTTATATCAGCACTATGAAGAACAATGAGTGAAGCTTCGCTTACATGTTTATTGCAATAACACTGACCGTGAAAGATTGTACTGGGGATCTAGAAAGTAGTTTAAATTCGAATTAAAATGTAAGCAAAACGCGGAGCTTCAGTATCAGTGGCATCCTGTATATTCCTGTATATTCACACTGCGAGGAATATCTTACCCTGCTGTAGGCACTGGGCCAGCGAGTGGAGAAATAGACCATGTTATCTAGAGCTAGGAGTCCAGGTGGGGTGAGAGACAGATCCTGCCACGGGCTGCCGTTATTCTGGAACAGAAGATATCAGTCACACTTTCTGCTTGTGGCACATAGAGTTCACACATAACTGTGTAGTCTGGTGTCACCTTTCATTTATGCATGCATTTGGAGTCTAACTATGGCAAAGGAGACAACGCGGCAACCACATTTAATCGGCAAACGTGCTAAAAGTGGAGCAGTTGCGAAAGCAGCCAATAGAATGCCCAGCGACTGTGTCACTTTTCTCCACATCGCACAGAAAACACACATGTTTTGTGTGTCTGTTCCATTGTTTGGCAGTTCTGGAATCACAGATCAGCCCAGAATTACAGGAACGGGGCAGGTAAAACACATCCTGTACAGAAGGTTCATCTACCCCATTGGTGGGGGGCACCTTTCTCTATAAAGGCAGTCTATTGCAAAAATGACCTACAGGAGTATGGCAATAAAGACAGACACCTGTAATGGAGGAGCTGTAGGGACTCACACAGAAACCAAGCTTGCGAAACTCTTTGGCACAAAGTGACCGTCGTCTCTCTGAGTTCAGATGGCTTCCTTCCTCATCTTCACTGGGAAAAGCTATAAGCCTGAGAGCATGCAGCTGCTGCCTCTGGTCCTGTGTAAAGATATCTCTGTTTGGCACATTTTTTTAACCCCAGGTTTTGTTTATGGGGACAATCAAAGCTTGATTATATAATAGAAAACATTGTATGGATAGGATAAGGGGACGGAGAAGGAGCTAACCCTGGACTAGCAAAGACTCATTCTTCAGCATGCAGGAGAGGAAAAACTATTTTCATGAGGAAACCTCAGAGGAACCATGGCATTCCGTTTGGGCGCTAAGATGTTAAACGTGACTACATTATTACTCAAGGATTTTTAATGCACCATCATCTATCGCTCTGACAGTTAGAATTTTGGGATTTTTTAACAGCCCGTTAAGGATTACTGCTGTTTCCTTGTAAACGGACACTTTTTTAAGGTTTCAGTTAAATCCGAATAAATAGACCACAGTTAGTGGCTGAATGCCTTGTTATCCAGCTAGGAGCCAGATGTTTCATTTGCTTCTCACCATGCTCAAGAATTCCATGGACTCTGCCATCTTGTGTCGTTATGTAAACAACATCCTTCCCACAACCTAAAGTTGTGAACGGTATGTGGACACCCTCAGCACAGAGCAGGATGTAGGGCATGTCTTTGAACACATCACTTACAGGGTCATTGGGATCCATGCAGCTTCTTAGACGTGACTCCAACAGGCCTAGGCTCAGACACTGTAGTACATACAGGTAATGTCTCATCTCATGACCCAGTGCCGACCGTCCATGGATGATGTGCTTTGGGAATTGAAAGACACAAATTAATGATTACATCTCTTCTTTACCATCAGTACTGGTCACAGTGTCTTACCTTGTGAATGAACTGGCGCATGTTCTTCTTCCAGAGATAATTAAGCATCTCCTGTAAGAGAGTCATTTTAAGCAACGGCTACGCTAGGCATGACATTTTCATGTGTAGTATGTCATATATTTGCTTGCACCCCTTAAACTGTCTCCACGCGAAGCTGTTGCCATTATTCACACAGTCTGTGTGACTGGACCGTGTGCGATTCCGTGATCTATAGAATGTAAGTGTGATCCACATCTTGATAATGAAGATGGGGCCATGATGATTTTTTGGATTACTGTATTTTTTGGATTTTGTGTACTTTGGAATGTGCGTGGACGCCGAGTCCTGACCCCATGTATTCATAGTGTTCCAGGTCCCCTGTTACCTCTTTCTCTCTGTCTCCCAGTCTCTGTAACAGAGCAAGTGTGAGCGCCATAACCTTGACCTGCATCTCCTGGTTTGGCCTGATAAGAGATACGGACTTAATGCCTTGCAATGCAGCATCCATTCTGATGCAAAGTTTTGCTTCACACTTCAACTTACGATTGAAGAAGGTTCAGCAGCCTGTCCAGGGTGACTTCCAGCCTGACCAGCGCTCCGAGATTGATGCTGCTCTGTACAACACTTTCTAGGATTGCTAGAGACAGCTGTGTGATGTCAACGACTTTCAGATTTGTGTTCACAAATCTAACAATCTGGAAGGGAAAAATATATGTGGCCAAAAGTATTGGGACACCTGACCGTTACACCAACAGGGGCTTTGATAACATTGCATTCTAAACACATAGACATTAATATGAAGTTGGTCCCTACTTTTTAGCTATAACGGCTTCCGCTCTTCTAGGGAGGCTTTCCACAAAACTTTGGGGAGTTTCTATGGGAATTTTTGTCCATTCATCCGGTAGAGCATTTGTAAGGTCAGGCACCAATGCTGGACGAGAAGGCCTGACAATCATCATTCCATTTCATCCCAAAGGTGTTCAACGTAGTGGTAAGGACTCTGCGGCCGGTCAAGTTGTTCCACCCCAAACTAATCCAACTATGTCTTTGTGGACCTTGATTTGTGCACTGGGGCAAAATCATGCTGGAATAGAAAAGGGTTCCCAAACTGTTACCACAAAGTGGGAAGCAGGGCATTCTCCAAAATATCTTGGTCCCCGACCTCAACCACATTGAACACCTTTGGAATGAACTGGAACGGAGACTGCGAGCTGAGCGTCTCGTCCAACATCAGTGTCTGATCTCACAAATGTTCTACTGGATCAATGGGCAAAAAATCCCACAGAAAGCCCCCAAAATTTTGTTGAAATCCTTCCCGGAAGAGTGGAAGCCGTTATATCAGCAAAGGGGGGAACCAACTACATATTAATGTCTACGTATTTAGAATGTGATGTCATCAAAGCCCCACGGTCAGGTGTCCCAATACTTTTTTCCATATAGTGCATCTGTAAGCTGATATTAATAATACAAATGTTTGGAACTTGCTTTTTAATTACTGGAGCAGGGTAACAGAGGTAAAGTGAACCGCTGATTCCCACTCTAATTGGGTCTTTATAATGAATGGAATACAGTCTTGTCCGCCAGTGGTCTAAACTAGACAATCGATGTAAAGATAATGTCAAACCTTGTTTAGGAAATCCTTACTGAAGGTCTCCCAGGACACCACCCCATGTTCCATGAGCTCCGAGATTGCCCTCAGGGTGTGCACCATCACATCTCCGAGTCTGGGTTAAAACAGACACAAATGAGTCTTTGAGAGGTAAGGAGTACAAAATTACAAAAAATATTGCTGTGATTACACAAATACATAGAAATATCCGTGAAAAGTTAACATCAACACATGTATTCCAGCTGTTTGACTTGCGACATGTTGATACACCTAAGATGGTGCATGTGTACGTTTCCAAGCCACTCAGGAACAATGGTTATTGTGGTTAGAGTAGATGTAATGACAGCGGTTGGAGTAGACGTAGTGATGGCGGTTGGAGTAGACGTAGTGATGGCGGTTGGAGTAGACGTAGTGGGCGGTTTGGAGTAGACGTAGTGATGCGGTTGGAGTAGATGTGTGACAGCGGTTGGAGTAGACGTTGTGATGGCGGTTGGAGTAGGCGTAGTGACGGCGGTTGAGTAGATGTAGTGACGGCGTGTTGGAGTAGATGTAGTGACAGTTGGAGTAGACGTAGTGATGAGTAGATGTAGTGACGGCGGTTGAGTAGTGACGGCGTTTGAGTGAGACAGTAGCGGCGGTTGGAGTAGACGTAGTGATCGGGTTGGCAGTAGACGGTAGTAGATGGCGGTTGGAGTAGACGTAGTGATGGCGGTTGGAGTAGATGTAGTGACGGCGGTTGGAGTAGACGTAGTGATGGCGGTTGAGTAGATGTAGTGACAGCGGTTGGAGTAGACGTTGTGATGGCGGTTGGAGTAGGCGTAGTGACGGCGGTTGGAGTAGATGTAGTGACGGCGGTTGGAGTAGATGTAGTGACAGCGGTTGGAGTAGATGTAGTGACAGTGACGCCCTTTAGATTAGTGATAGTGATGGAGGTTAAATCAGACATAGTGATGGAGATTAACAGACATTGTGATGGTGGTTAGTGTAGATATAGGGATGGTGGTTAGAGTAGATATAGTGATGGGGGTTAAAGTAGACATAGTGATGAAGGTTAGAGTAGACATTGTGTTTGAGGTTAAAGTAGACATAGCGATGGAGGTTAGAGTAGGAATAGTGATGGGGGTTAAAGTAGACATTCTGATGGCAGTTAGAGCAGAGATTGTGATGGCGGTTAAAGTAGACATAGTGATGACAGTTAGAGTAGACATTGTGATGGTGAGTCACTCCTCCGATAGCATGTCTGGAGGGAACCTGCCACCTGCGCAGGAATCTAGACAGCTCTAGCTCAATGGTTGCTGAATCCACATTCTGGATAACCACGATCTCCTCCATCCCATTCTGATGTTACTTTCTCCTGACCCTCTACACCCTCTTTCCAGGGCCACCTTCATCCTTAGTGCACTTACAAACCCCTTAAGGTCTGGAGAGGTGCTGCTGCTGTATTACTTCTGTGAGAAAGCACCTTGTGTCTGGGCTATGAGAAGACTTACTCTTGTTCCTCCTCCACAATCTTGGAGAGAATGGAGAGACCATCAAGGCTGATGAATTCCTGAGCAAACGTGACATCTTGAGAGAGGGCTGCAAGCTTCTTCAGGGACTCTGATCTCACATCCATGTTGTGGCTCTGTGCTCCGCTGCAGAGACTGCTCGCCTCTTTGTCCTTAGAGACCAGGAAACAAAACGGGGAAAAGTGAAGGACGCGTTAGAATGACCGAATAACGCTCTTCAAGTGGAAAAATCGCCAGCTGTTATGGGCTGGACGTGTGTTGACTTTCTTAGGCAAAGCAACTGTCACGTACTTGAAGATAAAGCATAATATTTGCCCTGCTCGGATATCGTGGCCACAACCTATATGGTTATAGCTCAACAATCTTAATCTGTTTCCAGATTTAGCCATATGGCCGCCGTACAGCATTCCGGCCCGGGAATAGGCCAGCTCACCGGGGACGTCGTAAGTCTCAGGATGCTGCCATTCTTAATGTCCATTCGGTTCTGAAAATAAAAGCAAAAAGAAAAGTAATGTGACTGGGACACCCACCAGTGGGAAGTAAATGTGGCACACGGTGCATGTGGCCATGGTCGTACTACACGGGAATCCTAATGAAAAATCCTTAGAGAAAAATTTAGCTCTATTTGAATATTTGTTGCCCGCAGACAGCAGCGTCACTGGTGTGTGGCAGGTCTCTTTTCTATATTTGCTTGCCTGTAATCACCTTGCCTGCATCCTGCGCCTTCCTCACATTCCCTCAGTCCAGGCTCTGTGCTGGTATGGGGTACATAACGGGGCAAATCCTGTATGCACAGCTAACAGCTAATACCAGGACAGGGCTTATCATGAAGCCACAGAGCACCACATGCCGTACAGACGCAGGATGCCATTGGTTTGGGCAATATGGCGGCTTACCGACTCCGTGATGTATTCTTGGTGTCCATCTACATACTGAAGCGTATAGTGCTCTGGGTTACTGAGACACCACCTGCAGACAACAGATACAAAGTACACTGTCAGCTGCAGCCAGACCACCTCCCAATGCAGTCAAATAAGGCTTTACTCTCACAGCATGACACGTATATTACACGCAAATGACATGCTCATCAAGCCCCAGGTATTCACCCAAACCCCTCGTTTCCAAGATACCTCCATGCCCTTATCCACCCTCTTCAGGGAGGATGTCTCTGCGCTTTACACTTCCAGGCGGCCGGGGTGTTTGTGGGGTACTTACACATCACAGACATCTCTCACCACCGCCGACAAAGGTTTGCTCTGAAACGAAACGGGAACATTTTAATGGTCTCCAGCGGGGTGCCAGTTAGTTACAAGACGCTGTGCCGGCTGGGATTTGTGTGCTTCAGACTGCTTGTGTTTCAATGTGTGCTACACCGGGAATGTATGTAAGTGTTACCAGGGCAGGCAGTGGCATGTTGTTCCATGGTCTGAGGCCCCTGGGCCAGTAAACTTGCTACTATGGTTTGTGTGGGGAGACCAATCATATAATCTTATAAATTTTTGCTGTAAATCCAGCACCAAGTGACCAAAAATTGAGGCTTCCAATATGATATGTTGCATGTGCTAGGCATGCGCAGATGCTGAGCTCTAGCTATGGCTTTATTGAAGAACCAGCGACATGATCTGTTGAGCTCACTATACCTGATCCAGTTCAATGAGCTGTGGATAGGCCCCCGTCCTTTGGATGGCTATTTTCACAATATTTTTTGTCGGCTCCATGTCTTTCCGATCAGGTTCAACCTGCTAGAGACAAAATAGGGGGCTCATTCACAGCGATTAGAGGAATCCATATGAAGCTGGAGCTTTGCATTAATTACTACACAGAAATGCCGCATCTGCCCGCTGGTCAGAAACTCCCGGCTTTCCTAGTCTGCCCTACAGCTCAGAGACATCCAGCCCTCCTAGTCTGCCCGCAGGTCAGAGACGCCCGGCCCTCCTGGTCTGCCCTACAGCTCAGACACATCCAGCCCTGCTAGTCCGCCCGCAGGTCAGAGACGCCCGGCCCTGCCAGTCAGCCCGCAGGTCAGAGACGTCCGGCCCTGCCAGTCTGCCCGCAGGTCAGAGACGTCCGGCCCTGCCAGTCAGCCCGCAGGTCAGAGACGTCCGGCCCTGCCAGTCTGCCCGCAGGTCAGAGACGTCCGGCCCTCCCAGTCTGCCCGCAGGTCAGAGACGTCCGGCCCTCCCAGTCTGCCCGCAGGTCAGAGGCGTCCGGCCCTGCCGGATGTGGGATGGGATCAGAGCTTTTCTACACAGATTATCCATAATATTATGAAGACTGAACATCGTGTTTCGTCTCCATTGGATGAGCCACACTCTCCGGTTCACTATTGGCAGCCGCAGGTTCCGAGCCTGCAGTGTGCCAGCTATATCAGCAAACGTCACCTCCTATACGTAAACACAGGCAGGTAAATCGACCCCCAGACAAGGGCGCAGGGGCAACACAGAGACAAAACGTTCACAATCACCCAACAACCACCGGCTTACTGAGGGGGAAGAAGAACTTTTAGCGCAGTTCCAGTTTCTTTTAATATAAAATAGTTCATAAAGACCTTTACCTGTAAGACGTTTCCTATGAGACAGAGCAGAAAGGTGGAGAAACGAAAGGAAGGAGCAGAAAGGTGGAGACATAAAGGGTGGGAGCAGGAGAGGTGGAGACAGGGAGCTAAATATCAGCAGAGGAGGAGGCTGGGATGGGTTTGAACAAAGTCTGCATTCTTTGCATATCGATGCTTAGTTCTGTCTGGACGAGGGCTGCAGTGAACATACGCCGGCTCCCCTGCGCTCTCTTGTACATTCTAAAGTGCTGCTGTCACACATATAAGACATGCGAGACACATGCGGCAAAGAGCAGCATAGGAGCACATGTGAGACGGAAGCCAAGAAAGTGGCAGCGTATCGAGACTGTGGGTCCGCTGTAATCTGCCCATTTCAAATTACTTGGGGCCTAGCCTTGTTTTGTATTCATGCTAATCATAAGCATATCCCATTCATGTTTAAATTCTGTTATTGGATGAGTTTCTACCACTTCTGCTGGGAGGCTCTTCCACTTATCTTACACCCTCTGTGAGGAAACACTTTCCAACATCACATCTAAAACCCTTTAGTTGTAGGCTATGGCCTCTTGTCTCTTCCATTGAAATCTTTTTAGGTGTCTCTGCCATACCTCCTCTCGTATTGGGTTTCTGGGTTATGTGTATAAACGTATGTATATATGTCCTATATGGCCTATTTCATCCAAAGTGCTCCATGACTATTTCAGTGCCAGTCATATAAACAATCCCCATGCCAGTCCAGGCATGTGGATTGTTTACTTCCTCAATGAGCAGTTGTGTGCTGAGGTTTGATTGTTTCTATTGCACAGTGTTGGCATTTCAAGGCTGGCTGATTAAATGTGCTTTTACACAGCGTGAATCATTACCGGTTAAATATCTGGCAGACTGTCCTTCCGCGAGCCGGACCTTCACCTGGCAGACTGTCCTTCTGCGAGCCGGACCTT
>VKOC01010995.1:0-11455 GCA_009364415.1 Spea multiplicata
TATATATATATATATATTTATTTATTTATTATAACATATGTTAATGAAGCATTAATGAAGCTGAGTATTTTCTCCAGGTCCCCTCCGTATCCAGACCACCGTGATGTCCTCAGTACGCCTCTCTTACAAAGATGATCTACAGGTTGATTGGGACGGACATGGAAAACTTTTAGTAAAGGCAAGACATTTAGAAATCCATATTTATTTAATTATCTAGAATATTTTATTGGGGTTTTTTTTCATATTTGAACATCAGCTTTTGTTTAAGGGTAGAATGACTCAAAATGCATTTTAGAAAAACTTTTATGTATAAACATTAATTTTTTATGACATCATAATTATTTTATGATATTAATCTACTAGTGACACTGAAATCTTGGTCTATGTCTTCAGGAGACTGCATATTAGCCAATTCTAATGATTTGACTCCTTATCATACTACATTGTGGTAAACAATAGAAAGGTTCTGTCTTACTTACTCATCTGGACACTCCGTCTAATGAAAGTCTGTGGAGGAACGGACTTCTGTAAATTCATTAAAGAATCATCTCCGGGTGGTGTTTGAGCAGGAAAGACACCCAAGATATCACATGACTGACAACAATGGCAGCCTCCAGGTCAACAGATAAAGGGAGTTTATTGGAACAAAGTGAGATAAAGCCAGGTTTTTGTCAATGCCGACCGATATTATACGGATTTGGGGTTTATGTTGAAGGAGAAAACTATTCTGTTTAACGCTGTTTCAAAGCTTGTCTATCAAAGCATGTTCCTCACTGCCATCTCTCTCAACAGAGGTGGGATGAATGGGCGATAAAGAAAGAGACTGCTTCTTCTGTTTATGAAGCTAGAACGATAACCAAAAATGATGACATTATCATAATTAATGAATACACTGACTCTAATCATATCTCACTCAATGGCTTGTCCAACTCCAGGTGTCACCAACGTACTCAGATTACACAAGCGGTCTTTGTGGAAACTACAACGGCAACCAAGGCGATGACTTCCTCTCGCCATCTGGGCTCGTGGAGGCGAGTGTGGAGGACTTTGGGAATTCCTGGAAACTCAGCGGAGATTGCACAGATCTGCTAAAACAAGACCGAGATCCATGTAGTCTAAATCCCAAACGAGGTAACTAATGAATAATTAGTGGAAAAAAAGACACTATGACATTACTGTATTATGGCACAGAGTCTGTAGCTGTCTCGTTAAATGAGATCTCGGTACTCAGAAGCGGCAGGTTCTTCTACACATACGATGGTGGTTGTCGTTTTTAAATATCTCTATTTGTTTCTGGAAGAAGGCAATCATGACATATGATATCACTGCATGTGAAATTATGCAACCTGTATTTGTAGGTCTCAGTTGCATCGTAGAAATCAGCGGATTGCCTATGTTTACTGCCCTTACTACATCGCTGCTGGAACAACAATAGAAATGGCAGCTACCGTTTGCCTAAATGTTTACGTTTATACACTGAATGGTTCTTACTGGCAGGGTCTGACTGGTGATGCTGAGGCGGCCCTGGCACTTTCAGGCCAATGAGCTCCCAATGACGTTGGTGCAGCCGACAGCCGGATATGTGCGGCCGCATGCTACGTGTTTATGCGTACCCAGCCACACACTACAGCACCAGATCTGCTGGGGTGGCACATTGGGTTAGTGTGTGGTTCTGTATGCCACAGGTCTGGTGGAGCCAGATGATGACCAGCATTTTATTCATTATGTTTTTTTTTTTTAGCCAGGTTTGCTGAAGACGTATGCTTCGCCATTATGACATCTATTTTTCAACCCTGCCATCACGAGGTGAACCCTGCGCCGTATCTGAAGAACTGCCGTTACGATGTTTGCTCATGCGCAGATGGGAAGGAATGTATGTGTTCTGCTCTTTCAACCTACGCCATAGCCTGCTCTAGAAAAGGCATCGTGATTGACTGGCGAACTCCAGAATTCTGCCGTAAGTGCCTTTTAGATTTTTTTAATGTTTACCGGTTTCGTCTTTAATACACAGACAGGAAATATTAAAGAGAAATTGGGCCTTCTATATATATTTTTTTATATAACAGATTATACTATATTATTGATAACTTATATTCGATGTTTATTTATGTTTTTTTTTATGTACCTTTTCTGGTACATAATCACATAATTGAATACTGGCCGACTTATATGAACCCTGTTAAAGGTGCTGTTCCACTTAGACAAAAATTGTGTTCTCCATCATGTATAGCAAACAAACCTCAGTCTGTTATCTCTTTGGTCGTCATCAGGATACAAGCAGCGGCGTGTTACATTTTTATACTCTTCCCAATTTGTGGCCACACACTGTAGGACCTGATCTTCTTGGAACATTAGTGTGGTTGCGTATGTGGCGATACTGGCGACCAGCCCACCGAGCATTTGCCGTGTGTGCCAGATGGCCAGTCCATGTTATAATAAAATGACTAATATGCAAAAATCAAGGTTATTCTTTTAAAATACGGCACTTATTTATGATGATATTTTTTTACAAATGTAATCATTCTGCTATTAATAGGTATTGAGACAGATGATAAATTCCTTTGTTCACACTGAACATTTAGCGCCATCTGGTGTAGTGTTTACAGAACTGCAACGAAATGTTATTTACTTTTTGTTTACACATCACGTTACATCCTAAGAATGTTCAATGAAAACATGTCAACGTTTATATTTCTGAGTTTGTTTAGTTAAAACTGCAGGTGAAAAAATAAACATTTACTTCTGACAAAGATCAGCATCTCAAATCTCAAAATGAATCCAATTTTTAAGCGACCACACATAATTCACGGGGGTTTGCGTTTTTGTTATAGCCGTCAAGTGTTCAGAAGGAAAAATCTACCAACAATGTGGAAGTCCGTGCAACCAAACCTGCAGATCCTTGTCTCTGCCTGATACCGACTGTAAGGAGTTTTGTATGGAGGGATGCTATTGCCCCCCTGGACTGCATGTCAACGAATATAATGAATGCGTACCAAAATCAGAGTGTTCATGCTATTATGACGGAGAGCTTTTTCAGCCTGATGACATTTTTTCGAACCATCACTCCATGTGGTAAGTCAACTAAAGATCCTCAAAATGTTTCCTTCTAAGAATCTCGAAGTATTACGTGTGCAGAACTGGTTATAGAGTTGCGTCTATCCTTACATCGTTATGATGTCATCGTTACATCAATATGCATATGTGTTTTTACGCAGAATAATACTCATTTATTTTTTAGACTCTCCTCTTCTGTCTCCTCGCTGTTTCTTCTTTTAATTTTCCTTTGTAGAAAGGTTTATGTCTCAAGAAACCTTACTGGCGAAACGCGTCAGTTTTTTGTGCATTTTTAATAAGAGAGTTTGTTAAATTGGTAGCACTCTGTGTTCTCATTTTTTTACGCTACATAAATGTTATTATTTTATATTTTTTATAATTATGTATGAAAATGTATTTTGTTTTCAATACAAACTAGCCATGTCTATATACGATGTAGTGTATTAATTATTGTCGTGCTTCTTTTTAGTTATTGTGAGAACGGACTGATGCACTGCAGTACTAATGAAGTACCCAGCGCCTACTTTTCAGATGATTTCTTCGCTCAAGAATATCGACCATCGGCAAGAGGTCTGTTTACATGTGATGCTGCCTACCGTCAAAAGTTTAGTAAATTGTTACATGGGTAAATAAGTCCCAAACTAAAGATCTCTAGTGAGACCTCCCTCTACGTATCGTGCGCAGTCCTAAAGACCACATTACACTGATATTCTGGAGAGATCTCAGAGAAGGGTTACTAAGAAGGTACATGCTAAAGGGGGGCTACATGGTCTGATTGGTTCTTATCTGCTGTCAAATTCTATGTTTCTATGGCACCAATTGTTAACAATGTTCCATATATTTATTTTTAAAACACAAGCGTGTAAATATTCTTGATTTCTTGCTTTTAAAATACCCCTCCCCCTCCATGCCGCTGGTGACAATAGATTCTCTTTATTATAGTAACTTCTAATTTTACACTTGTGGGCTTTGGATATCAGTCAAGCCTCCTAACGGTATTATCCTAAAATAAATGGCGCTGTTTAACCAACTGAGTCAGCTGTTGGCCAGAAGAAGCTTTAGTCATTGTGCGCAAGTGCCAAATATCACTTCCCATTTTATAATTTGAGAATAAGATGCCAAAAGTAACACAAGGTTGTTACAAACGATGTAGATACAGAACATGTCCATGCTGTCTCTTGATAGGACTTTGGATCCATGCTGGGAGATTAGTCCTCCTCAGCTGTTATAGTAGAGTCATTCAAGGGTCATGGACCATAGAAATGAGCAACAGAAATAAAATATTCCTCAGTTGGAATTCTTCTTTTTCCTTTTTTTTTTTTTTTACGGAAAATACAATTTTATTAATGTCATGGATATGATTTTGTTGATTGATGACACCATAGCTAAAAAAAATTTTTTGCTCACGATCAAAGAAATACGGAACCATTTTTATTGGGTGGAGATTATTATCACAGGGAGTATTATAAACGGAACCACAATACTTTTTGCTGGTTTATTGGACCTTTTCCACCTATTCTGCTGAATTTAACACTTTCAAAACTAGAAATATCATCCATATTACAACTGAATGCTGAAAATAATTCTTTACTCCGCTTCATTCAGTATTTTTCTGTGAACACGTAGACAAGTTAAAGTCGGGCGCTATTATACAAAGATGGGTGAGACAAACTCAACGAAGAATAGGCTTTGACTTACTAAGCCTGCCTAATAGTGCATGGCTGCTCCAAAGCATCTGTTCACTTGGTTTTTGTTCTCTTGGACCACTTGGACCACTACCAAGAAAAAAGCTCCATAGACATAAGAGATGGATCCTGCCCAAAAAAATGGCCTTGAACAAATGAAACACAATGCAAAATTTGTGTGCAACCTACAGGCCCAGATGTTAGTTTCCACCACCATCATTGTGCTTGTTAGGGAGTTAGAGCTGGTCCACGGTTGAACCGTTACACTTGAGGTGAACCCGCAAGAGATCCCCTAAGACAGGAATATAATACAAAGACGTATGAGTCTAGCTCACCAGAGAATGGACAGCCCTATGGTGTGTCCCCACTCTGGGGTATTTTATGTTTTAGTTCAGTCAACGTATCAGTTCAATCCCACCTTCAAGGGTGGCCCAGAACCAAAAGGTAAGGCACATTTCCTCTGCACATGGTGAAGTAACAGTCCCAGATGTATGTTTAGCCTCCATGGACCTCGTTAGCGGAGTGCGGTTGGTGTCCTTCTAAGCTTCATAGGGCAGTCTATTACTCACTGTCCATTAAAGGTAGAGGCTGTCTTATACTTCTTTGTATGATATTTCTCCCTTGAAGGATCTCTTGGGGTTCACCTCAAATGTAACAGAGAGTACAAACATGGACCTTCTTGCTCACTTATGCCTAGAATGACACTTACTGCATGTTACTGGCGAGGCCCATGAATTGTGACATTTGTGCCTGGTGTTGTTGGTTCTCTCAGACAGCGGTAAGTTGGTTTGTGTTTCGGTTATGGGGTCCCCACGTGGGAAGTGTTAAACGGAAATGCTGATGTAGGCTTTTCCTTTCTAATAGCCCAAATGAGCTAAAACCTGAGGTTTCCCTGAGTAGGCACCATTGGGTAGGCTAACAGATTCCTGACAATGCTCTTCCGCCTTGGTGAGTCTCTTGGTGTTTATCTAAACTGTAGAAGTGAGCCCAAACAATAACTTTTATGCCCACTTGTGCCTAGATGATTATACTAGCTCCCTACTGACAAGGCTCATGATATGTAAATGTGGCTAGTTTAGTAATTTAGCAAAAAACAATCCTACATTTTTTTTAACTCTTTGTAATTGACTCTCTTTCTACAGTGAAAAGAAGTCTTACCTGCAGACCTCCGCTGGATAGGTTTATTTGCCCTGCCAATGACCCAAAAGCCACCGGGCTAGAATGTGCCAAAACCTGCCAGAACTATGAGCTCGAATGCATGAGCCATGGCTGTGTATCTGGATGCATGTGCCCCAAGGGATGGGTAAGAGAAAAAGGATCATTGTCCATGCAAGGTCCACCATCCTATAATGTGTAGAACCAACCTGGTTAGCCTTTTATAAAGCATGTCGAAGTTGTGTTTCCCATGAGCTGAAATGTTCAGCTTTACTGTAATAAGAAGGAAAATCTAAGGAAACGTAGAAATTTCTCTAAAATTCAAGATGTGGCCCCAAATGGCTCTGTAAACGGAGCATAGATAGAAAATGGACCAGGCCTTAGCAGAAAGAGAAGTAAACTTTTGGAAATGGGTGAGGCTTGGTAAAAAGTTGATTTATATAATGGGAGGAGCCAGCATTAAGCCACTCCCCTTGTATTGCCCAGAAAATATAAAGGCTCCTTCCCCATACTAACTCTTTTACTCAACAGTTTCTCGCCTTAATAAATAGGACATAGTAAAACTAAATGTTCCTCTATGTAAAGGGAGATGTGATACATTGGATACAAAGTTCTATACTGCACAAAGGTGGGGCAGATTTTTTCATGTGGGGGCAATTAGCAGAAGACTTCTGTTGGCTTCCATGGTGAGTCCTACTTAGAATTTTGCTCCAAAACTGCTCATGATAATTATGGCCAATTCAGAAAATGTGCAAAACTCCCAAGAACCACCATCTTTTTTTCATTAACGGCAATGGCTTTGCATGCCAACGAAAGCAAATGCCATCTCACCGTCGGCTATGGCCGAGTAATTTTGGCACAATGTATGTATTGTACTTTCTATAACCTTCCCCTAACGAGGAACGAACACACCTTCATTATTTTAATATTCTTTAGACTTCTTTGTCTGCCGAATTAGAGTAAATCTCCGATAATTAAAGTTTTTTTTAACTCCTTCCTACCGACAGATGGAATTAATCCAGTGTGCGTACTGTACAAGTGACAAGTGATTTATGTTCCCAAGAAGGAGAGAATCAAAGTCACATCTGGAATTCTGTGAGGTCCCAGCTTTACCCATTTTTATATATGGGTTGTCTGAGGCAGAGAGGTCAGGGAACTTAGCACAGTTTCTTAATGGCTCAACTCAAATATAAACCCTCTGTCTTAACTGAAAATGACTTGATTTATTTTTTTAACCAGCAGGATGTATCACCTTTCTTGTTCCTTTACTGGAAAACAATTAGCTACTAAATGACGAAACAGGAAAAAAACCAAAAACCTAATAAGATCTTAAAACAAAAAAAAATTAATAATAATCATTTTTCCCCATTACAATAAAATGCATTTTTTACTTTTAATGTCAAGGCAGGAGTTCAGTAGTAAGTTTATAGAGGGCCTTAGGGTTCAAATGGCATTGCTTGGATTTTTTGACCATAGATTGATCATGACTTCATATTATTATTATTATTTATTGTTTTATATAGCGCCATCAAATTCCATAGTGCTGTCTCAAATGGGTAGAGGACATAACGAGTAGTAATATAAATACTATATGTGTATATAATATAATATATATATATATTATAGATATATAAATAAGACCAACGCTACCATCGCTCTTCATCTAAGAATAATTATTTTCTGTGGCTACATCCCCACAGGTAACAAACAGAAATTCGTATCCTATATTGGCGTGGCGTCATCTGGAAGAAATTTTTGGCCTATTGGGTTTTCGCCGAATGGTATATCACGTAAAGGGCCATGATCAATTATATTACATTGGAATTACTAAATCTTTTAACTACATAGTTCTACTTAAAGATGCGTTTATATGAATAACTCCTTACAGTACGATGATACCTTATTATTTAGCGAATAATTACCTTATTAGTGAATGTTGCTTTCTCACCACTAGGTGGCAGCAAAATACAACGAACATGCGTTAAAAGCTCATTGATTAATTATTGAAATTTACTGTATTAATTCTGCCTTTTGTTTTTTTTGGAATGTGTTATACAAAGTCATGCGCGTTACATTGAAATAATTGGGAGGATATTTATCCAAAACCCGAAACTCACAAAAATATCTCACATTCTCTTTTTATTTTTTATTTACTAATATTTGCGTTTATGGACCAGGGCCATCTCTTTTTGTGTTAGAATCCACAGATTCTCCCTTTTGAGAGTGCGTTGAGCAACAGAGATCCCTCTGGTATGCAGAATGCGCTCCTATAGGTTAAAAACCTGCACTTTTAGGTGCAATTAAAAAAAAGCATCTGCAGATCTTTCCTTACGCCAACAAACACATATTTATGATGAATTCTTTTGAATACTTTTGCAGGTATATCAGTTTTAACAAGTAAAACCTTGACCTTGTGATAGGATCTTACTGCACAGTATGTATAGCCAAACCAAATGTATGTCCAGACTCCCCTTATAAATGGCATATTACATTAGAATATAGAAGGACCACAAAATGGATCCATGATGCTTTTTTTTTGTCAAGACATCTGCCGCACACTTTGTTGGAGCTGCAATCTCGCCCAAAAAAACATTCTCCCTGCCAACAAACCAAATTTGCTCTATTGCTCCAATATCCCCTTGCCGACTACCCCTTTTACCCAAACGAGCAGGGCTTGGGCTAAAGAAGTTTATATAGATGACCATCTCACCCAGTAACTCTTATCATGTGTGGTGAGACCCATTTTTTTTTCAATGCAAAATATTTAGGTTCGTCACAATTCAAAGTGCGTGGTGCCTGAGAGGTGTCCATGTTTCCATGCCGGGAAAGAGTATGCTCCAGGAGAAGATGTGAAGATTGACTGCAACACTTGGTAAGAGACAGTACAGAATAATTTTTAAATTATCATATTTTTCTCCTCCCCTCTCCCCAGTTTAATGTTTATTTTAGGTAAATTTAGTTTATCAAAGTTTGTGGTCCAATGAAAAACCTACATGTATAAAACGTGTCCATTTCAAATGATACGTTCACCAAAGAGTTTGAAGTCCGACATCAAGGACAATTAAGCCTCGTTGAATGTCGAGGGTATCTCACGTTTCTTTCTTGGTCAAAAATCTTTGACTTCCCCTGACATCCCCTTGAGTTAAGACTCGGACTTCAAAAGATTTTAATTATAAACAGCACTTAGCACATGGAGTCCAGCATACTTGGGTCAACTGTAAATAAATCATTTATTGAACAAAGGAAGGTCCCAAAGGGCAATTGCCAAGCTTAGCCTTTGTAGTAGTTACTAATTGAAGGTTTATCACCCAAGAACGGACAACCTCTTAGTCGATGAGACCAACCACCTTATCAAATAAATCCCATAATACATTTCAGTCCAAAGCCTAGGGCTGGACTGATGATGCCACGGTGACCCTGGAACTTGAAGTCCAGTGGCCACCTGATGAGGTAAGCGCGGCAGATTGGGTGAGCGTGTGGCGCCGTTGGCGGTCCACATAGCTTGACCCAAGCTTGGCTTTGATGTGTACCTGGGCATGGGTCGTATATAATGCAGATCCACCGATACATCACATTCTTCCCAGGTACTGAATCGTATTTAATAGAAAAAGGTGGATAGCAGTTACGAGCTATTATTTAACTGCAACACCCTGGATAAAGTTGTCGGGAGACGCAGTTCCATAACAGCTGGCAAGCAATAGATTTAACACCCCTTTCCTTAGATTGCTTGCAGAAAGGTTTATATTAAGCAGCTCCCTGCCAGATGGGAACACCTGCGCAGACAACAGAAATACATTAAAGGTGTTATGTTTGGCGTGTGGGGATATTGCACAGTGGTGTGACTGCAGCCTTTTCCCGTGACTTCTGGGAGGCCTGAATTTGAGACTAATGTTCTGTTTTAGGCCGTTAGAATTTCGGTATTCACAATGTTTAAGCCCTTCATGGCATGGAGGGTGTTAAAAATGTTAAAGGGACACTATCGCTTCTTAACTGACGAGGACCTTGGCTCCTGACTCTAAGATGAGACCGAGGACTGATTAAGGTCAGAGTCCTAACGTCTGGGAAAAAACAGGCAGACTAAATGGGCCGAATGGGTCTTATCTGCCTTTGAATGCACCCCCCCTCTAAAACATGGCTTTTAGACATGAAATCCTTCTTACAAACATTAAGGATACTTATGAAGACCAAACTAATGACAAAGGTCATGGACGTGTTGCTTTTCAGATGGATGGATTCTTCATAGGAAGGAATATGAACAGATTGACACTGCTATTGGAATGGGGTGGGGTGGGACAGTAACAATCGTATCATCATGTGTTTCATCTACTACCAAATACCCTTTGTGCCACATTTCCGCCATTTTGTTCTTGCGCTCTGCCATTTTGAAGCCATATACGCTCCCTAAAAGCTTTGAGATGCCCATGGTCTTCATTCTAGGGAGCTTCTGGGACTTAGATGCAACCCTGACCTGGGGATCTTAGAATGTCCATTAATGTAAAATATTCATAAAGATGGGGCGAGCGGTAGAGATTTGGTTTTGATGAATCAAGACATCTCTCATTGGTTATTGACAAAACACACACAAAAGAAACCAACTTAATTTACACTAATTTGTTAACTTCCATTAAGCAAGTGTTATTTGGCCCAATATATTTTCAACACGTAATTTTTGTATTAAATTATACATGGAAAACTCGAGCCAAGAATTTCTCCATAAAACTTCCCCTTCGGTCCTCGAACCCCAGAGAATCACTTGCGTCATAAAATGTTACTTTATTCTCTTTTTATGGGCCAGGTACAGCCGATTAGCTAGGCAGATAGCACTATTGGTTTGATGGTCACTATAGTAAATGGTAAACAGATATCTGACGAGATCCAGTTTGTACTAAATCTACTACTAATTTGGAAGTATTTCAGGAACAAATAGCTTTAAAAATACTTTTGCGGAATGTCTGAGATATTAAGTTTCATATTTTGAGCTAAATTGGTCTTTAGAGAAACAACGTGTTTAGGAAAACTGCATAGTTTCAGTTATTGACGTTACATAAAAGCACGATGCAATATTTCACTTAATAAAGTGCTTTTAGTCTACAAAATAATTTAAGATCCACACGTAAACGTCTCCTACAGATCAAAATTGTTTTTTTGGTTGCCTACCCTTTACTTTGCCCTAAATGTAAGAGAATGACTACATTCTATGGACAAGGGAATGGAATTACCTATGAATTAGGATGTATGATGAATTATAAATGTATGATGTAAGATATATTTCCATATTTATTGGTGAAAAGTTTCTAAGAACAGGTTATCCCTTAAAGTGAACGGGGCATAACAGAACCACCTAGAAACCCGTATAAATAATCAACGTCGCATCTAGATTATTTTGGTCTTTGTATTTGAGACAGCACGATGTGTCGATCATATTGGCCCTTCATTGAGTTCACCCTTGTGCTAAAAATCTAACCTTGGAATAAATAAGACAATGAAACCTGCCCAAGGATACTTCAATTGGCTACTTGGGTCATCTAGGGTCACTGTGATGTCGGAGGCTATATATATAT
>VKOC01011002.1:0-11910 GCA_009364415.1 Spea multiplicata
TTATATCCCTGTATATACCTCATATTATATATTATATACTCTCCGGCCGTATAACTAATCCCGTCCTTATAACCCGTTATAATATGAGGAATATACAGAGATATATTATATACTCTCCGGTCTGTGTAACATAGGGTAGGAGGAGCAACAGCATTATCAATTAAACTCCTTTTCTGGATAGTATCGTTTATCTTATTGGCTTCCAAGGTAGGTTTCAGAATCTAGAATTAAGCTCTGTGATCCCCACTTCAGAGAAATTCAGAATACAGAGGAGCTTTAGAAATTGAAAAACTAATCAGTCATAAAAAAAAATAAATATTTTTTACTGACTGTAGAAACACAGAATTTACCGGCACGTCGGCCCCATCCGGCCCCCGTCTAGTCGCCCGTTTCTCCTGCTGTAACGACTCACACCTTAATGAGTCGTTTGTCTCATCTTAGATTCAGGAGCCGTATGCCTATCTTATGCAAGTTGGAATTACCTCCCTGCTGGGAGGCTGGTCCAGTTATCTACCACCCTCTCTGGAAAGTTGACCGTTCTCACTACTTTAATGCCAAATCTGGGAAATTCTCCATGCGCGTTTTCTTGATTTCTGTTGCAGTTCATTACATATCCAGCTCATAAATTTCAGGAAGCTTTATTCTTTTTACGTTGTACCGATGACAGTTCAGGGGGGAAACTGGCAGAACCGCGACTCGCGTTGGTTGTAATAACATTCCCAGGACTTGCCCCGATGTTAGAATAATTGTTTGACGAAGCCGCCTGCCAGAACGGGCACCGGCCGTGGCGTTCCGTTACGAGTGCGTCTTGGCTGCTAAACCATGAGAAACGGGGTTATTGAACGATTCAGCGCAGGTGGTCTTCGGTTCTTTTTTATATATATATATTTTGCTGTGAATTTGTAGGATTGGAACATCTGGATTTTTGAGAAATGTACATTAATTGTGGAATTCGGAAAGATTTATGGACTTCTTTTCTTTCAGATGTTGAAACAATGTTACAATTCCCCCCCCACCACTATGATATATATATATATATATATGTTCCCGTGTTATATGTATTATGGAAAATATAAGATGTAGGGGTATTGTTGCCAAACGGGCAGCTCGCAGCTCGATATGTTTTATAGAGCTTGATGAGTAAAAAAAAACCCATAGGATGAGGAGGGCGACAGAATCCTAAAACTGGAAAAAAAGCAGAGAAAAGCGGAAAAACCCCACAGAAAATAGAACTTTTTGGTCTCTTTATTCACACAGCTGTATTTAAAAACGGCCTCCGTGTTTTATCGCAGACCCAGAGACCAAAAAGGAAGATGAAAATGCTTGGTTATCTTTGCGTATGATGCCCCTGATCAGCGGGGTATTTACTCTCCACAACCGGCATCCTGAATGATGTCATAGCCCGATGCGCCGTGTCATAAAGGAGCGCAATCTATAGAGAGGAGACTTGTGCTTTTGGATTGACGTGAAGTGCAAATTTACTGAATTTTGGTAAATTTGACTCTCTGTACGAGAGTCAGCAATATATACTGAGCCAGACAAAAAAAAAAAAAGCAAAAAAACTCATTTTTCGGCCAAAATACGTTTGCCCCCCCATCCGCTCTCATTCTTTTACACACACTATCACACACGCTCTAATTCTTGTACTCCTAGAGGCGCCCTCTCCTTGATCCTCCAATCAGGGTTGAGGACGTCCCCGAAAGCGCCGCCATTTTGCCCTAAGTTGCATTTCTGACTGGGCCGAAAGAGCAGGGAACGTGATTCGTTGCCTGAATAGCGAACGGTTCAAAAACTAACCCAAAAATTGTAATTGGTTTTTTTGTTCCTTTTCAACATTTCTAAAAGAGACTGCTGAGTCGGCACAGCCTTCAGAGAGTAAACAGGCCGGTTGAGGAGATCGTCCTTGGAACCGGCGTCTTTTACAGCGGGACACGGGGGGCTTCATCACCCCGAAGGTCACCTGCCTCCTGGTTTTGTAGGAAGGGGATTGTTGCCCCTCCTAGGCCAGGGTGCGTCGCTGCTCCTGACGCGTTTTGTGCCGGCACACGAATGGCTTTCGTCAAACGGGTGAACGCAGGTGCCAGCTGTGGGTCGCATTGAAACAACGCATTGGTGACACCCAATCGGTGCCTGCCTCTCTGTCACATGACAATTAGGATGTTCCCTGAACATTTATGTAAAAAAGGAATTATTTAGTCATTACCGGCACTGGTAAGAATCCTCTTAATGCAGAATTTAACAACAAAAGCCCCTCAGTGTCTTTACCTTGGAAATAAATGGCCGTCTTTACGTCGCGATCATCAATGACCAATCAAATGCTTTTATTTTTATTGCATCAGCTAAATATATAAGGATATTCTTTGTCGAAAAGAACTTTTTATTGTTGAAGCTGAATGCAGGAGGAGAGCTTCTCTTCTCCACGATGTCCAGCGACGCCCCCTCCCGCCCCACCGTTAGATTGTCAGCTCTTGGTCTCCAGCTCCAGAATGTTGGCTTTCATCCCACGCCGTCTGTAATTTTAACCCCGAAGCGCCGTCTGCTCTTTCTCCGTCTGACTTACGGCTTTAAACGAGGACGTGAATGATTTTGATGTCCTTATCGCCCGCAGCCGCGGGATTGGCGATAGCGCCGGGGGCCAATCTCCGTGTCATGAGTAAAACATTTCCTCCCGCGGGGTCTTCAGCGGCTTTCATGTCGCCGGACTTTTCTGCAAAACAAAGTGAATTTGGTAATTGTGAGAAGTTTAATCAGAAATTGAAGCGCGTTCTGTGTGATCGTTCCAACGGCTTCATCGTTTTCTTGTCTTGTTGCATTAGGCTGACTTTTGGATGACTTTTGATGACATAACGCATGACATCATTATATGCTGCATTTGGCAGATGACTCCGGGGAGAGGGGCTTTGATCAGAAGTGGATTCTCCCTCCTCGTTCCTTTTTTTTCTTCTGTTCTCCGTAGATTGAATCGTCTTTTACTCTCCCGAGAACTTAGAGGATGCACGAAGTAAGTGGATTTATGGAGGGATAAAAAAAAAATGACTCTCAATCGCCAAAAAGAAGCCCTTGATGCTGTAAATTGGGTCAAAGGGTCATTCCGAGTTTAAATAGGTGCTACCAGCGAAATAAGGGCGAGGGGGCGCAGGAGACTCGGCAGCCACCGGACCATTGCATAGAATTAAGCAGCCGGCTCGGTGAAATAACGTTCGGGGAACCGCATTTACAGAAAGGGGGGGACAGTAGGGGCGTTCCTGGGTTATTTGGATGCTATATGTGGCACCCCACGCTACACTGAAATGTACTTCATAAACTAAATACGTTTAAATAACTTTTACTGAACAGATAATACCGATGTTCAGCAACCTCACTGACACTTCGCGTCCAGAAATTTGGTTTCTGTTGGATTTGACCCCACGGGCCCAGCCTTCGCCCCCCACATGCATCATTGACACAGGTTCCCCGCTTTACCTTCCCTGGACCCTTTTGATGGGGCCTGTGACAGGGCCAGGCTAGCCGGCTCATAGGTCATATGAAGTTTAGCCGGTCACGGAGTGCTTTTGTGTCCGGTTCCGTATCCCGTGACCCGGTAATATTTTATGTTGTGTGTTATTGTGTAACCGGCCCAGAGACTGATGTGGCTTCAGCTCCGGCCTTCAAAGAGACGAGGATCCTATAATCTGGCTGGGGCTCTTAATCAGCAACACAGCCCTGTCTGCCCCGCCGGCCCCCGCACTACAGGGGGGATAACACAGGTGGGGGAACCCATTGTACCCCTTAATCCCCTCACCTGATACATCCCCTGTATACTGATGGGATTTGTGATGGGATGGGGGTGATGGGATTGGGGGTTGGGTTCGGTACGCATTGCATTGAGATTGTATATAAGTTCTGTGTGTTTGTAAATAAAGTTGTTCTTGTTTTATTGTGAATGGTGGTCTGGCTGATCCGTGGATAGCTGAGTGCGATCCGTATGAGGGACTGACTGGCGATTCCTCGGCCCTCAAACAGGGGGCCCAGGCTTGGGTAAGGAGACCCCTGTAACAATGGGGACCCCTGCAGACTGGGATCCCCCACAAGAGCCGCAGTTTTGGGGATGTTCTGACCCAGTCGTCTCGCCGTCACCTTATGCTGCCCAATTTTCCTGCTTCTAACATCAACTTTGAGGATGAAATATTCACTCGCTGCCTTATATACCCCCCCCCCCCCGCTGGCAGGCGCCATGATAACGAGATTATCCGTGTCATTCACCTGTCAGCGCTCAGAATGTTAAGGCTGATCGAAGTATATATACATACACATGCTACACATAGTATATATATATACACATACACACATAAACATATATACAGATATATACATTGCACGGTTGCTGTCCGTCATCGGATGGGATTGCCGCTTCGTGGGACAGAGAAGTATAGACCGGTCAGAACGTGAGGGACCTGGGGCAATTGGTCCGTGTGCTGCACCATTAATCCGCCCTGTATATGTATGTATGTAGATATATATATGTGTGTATATGTATGTATGTAGATATATATATGTGTGTATATGTATGTATGTAGATATATATATATGTGTGTATATGTATGTATGTAGATATATATATGTGTGTATATGTATGTATGTAGTATGTATGTATATATATGTGTGTATATGTATGTATGTAGATATATATGTGTGTATATGTATGTATGTAGATATATATGTGTGTGTGTATATGTACTTCACTCACGCTGTTTAAAAGCTTCGGTCCTTAATTTCATGAAACAAATAACTTTTTATTACCGAGACACCGGGATGAGTCCGCTGTCCCGAGAGCTTCCGACCCGCGACGTTCCATCTGCACACAAAAAGCTGTCATACCGCGCGCTGCCACCAGGTGGCGCACTGACATACCTGGGACAACTGATCGCGTCAACCGGCTCTGATTCGTTGTACTACCTGTATGTACAGCTGTACCTATTGTACAGAGCTACGGAATTTGATGGCGCTATATAAAACATTAATAATAATAATAATATTTATGAGACCCAATTGCAGCAGCCCGCGATATCACACAAAATCATACAGTTATGGAAGTTTTGGAGCATGGAAGAAAAGTAAAAATCTTGCCCCCTGCCCCTTGGAATAAAACCGAATGTAACATCGTCTCATCTCTGCAACTATGTAGCAATCACAGGCTCGTCGGATCGTCCCGTCAACAGCCTGTTTATTTCTGATGTTTGGAACGAGGAGCGCGGATTGTAAAAGTCATGGACGGGAGATCTGGATTCAATAAACCGCTGGCATGGAGAGGAGCTCAGAGCTGGCACTTCTGTTAGAAGTGATTGATGGTATATTGTTACAGCCGACATCTCTATCCTTCCCATGTGTTCTTCACAAACACGGCGGGTGGGTGAGCAGACACTCACATCAGTTTGGATTAGCTTTGACCTATGAGGGGGCGCCCAGATGGGAACGTTTGGCCATTACTCAGAGAGACCTCGTCCGTGTTCCCACCGGTCTCACCAACACCTGGATCTGGATCACCATCAACGCCAAAAAGAACGCCCAAAGAACAAAGTAACATCAAATTCCACCTTGGTCTCGTCTTAGATTCAGGAGCCGGATGTCTATCCCATGCACGTTTAATACCCTCACTGTATTACCCTCTACCACCTCTGCCGGGAGGCGTTTCCGCTTATCTACCACCTTCACAATAAAGTAAAACTTCCTTCCGTTCCATCTAAGCCTCCGACCTTCTAGTCGCATGAAGTTTCCTTCAAATGAATATAAAACCCAACGGTGATTTGTAACGTAGAGTTCCGTCACGTCGATTTTGACCCCGGCAATCAAGAAGATAACAAGATGCCGAGACTTATATTTGGCAAGCGGAATCGGAGCGCAGAATTACTAAAGTTTCCTGCCATGGGTCTAAGTGTTTTACAAGCAAAATCAGAGTGCCGTCGCGTCCAATCAGCGCCCTTTTGCGTGACGATCGGATTTCTCGCTGTCATCGAGAACATTCTCTGGTTAGCCGGGAATGGAATTTACAGGGGTCTCAAAAATCAAATCAAAGTCGGTAATTGGGGGAGTCGGATTGGTTAACCGCAGGAGATCGATCCAAACGATACGAAGAACGGCGTAACGCAAAGCAGATTATTTGATTAGAATCGCTCGCAGCTCGAGTCGTGCCTCGAAAGATGCTGCAAGCTTCTAGAATTGTTCTTAAACGGACAGTTTATATACATTTAAAAAAAAATAATAATAATAAAAAATCTTAGGGAGAAGCTGCAGCTCCCCGTATCCCCCACGGTCCTGATTGGCTCCTTCACAAGACGGTCAGTGGCAGGAAAGTACTCCAATCAAAATCAATGGGAGCGCTTTCTGCATATGCGCATGGGGGCGGGGTCTCGTCTGATCCCACCCACGACTGGTCGGTGAGTGTATCTGGAGAAGGCAAATTAATTAGGAAAATTATAGGGTTTTAAAAATAAAAATGAAATGTGAAAAAAATCTTTTAAAAAATTGCTTTCAATGTATTCTATTATGAATTGGAAAATAATATAATGTGTTGGAAAATAAATGTAAATGTAAAACATTCTAAAAAAAAAATCAATTAAAAAATAAGGTTTTATAATAAAGATTTAAAAAATAAAAAATATAATATAAAAAAATCCATTGGAAAATAAGATGTTGTTGCAAATATTTAAAAAATAAAAACACATATAAATGGGAAAAAAATCTAAAAAAAAAAAATTATTTGGAAAATAAGATTTTATAACAAATATTATAAAAATAAAAATATATAAATGGAAAAAAATTATATTATAACAAGTAGTTTGTTTTAAAAAAAACCCCTATATTTCAAATGTTTTATTAAGAATTGGAAAATAATATTTTATAACAAGCAGAGATTTAAATAATAAACGCAGCAACTTTATGTATGGAAAAAGAAGTTTTTAAATGATTATTAGCCCGAATTCCTCTTTTTTCATCAGAAGCATCCATCTGTTCCGTGCTCGCTGTGACCTTTTGATGTCCTTCTATCCACCCCGATGTTCCTTTTGGTTCCCATTGTAGTCGACACATAGTTTACATTCTTTTTCCGTGGATTTTTTTTTGTGTGCCATGTCTCATTCCGACGTGTTTAGCTTGGCTTCTCATAAAACACAAAATAACGTTGTTTTTGATTAAAGAACATTTTTTCGGCTTTTTGTCTCCGTATCAGTAGTGACTATTTTTCCGAAACGATCTCAGCTTCGCGTTTCGGATGACAAATTCCTTTCAAAAAAAAAAAATGTTTTCCCTGTAAATTTCTGATTTAGAACGAGGATTATTTAAAACTCCTAATTAAATAGTGTCATTTTTCCAAATTTTCGGAAATTTTTATATATATATATATATATTATAAAATTAAATCAGAAAATGTCTTGCGAAGACCAGGACGCTCGGTAATAGGTTGTCCCATCTGCCTGGACGGGGGGGGGCTTTTTATAAGCAGCCAATCAGATTGAACAGGTCAAGTGCATTGTGGGAAATAGCAATGTATCTGTAGATATGTCATTAAAATGATCTTAAACCCTCCTCGGCCCTGGACTGGCCATCTGGCACACGGAGAAAATACCCTGTGGGCCGCTGGCGGACGGCGTCAAACACCCAGACTGGTTGCTGCAGCCTTTGCCCGCGCTTACACCCTCTAACACCACCAGGTGGCAGCTGGCCTTAAAGTGACAGGAGCCTCGTTACCGCCGGTCCGGCCCTGACCCTCCTGACCCCCCTGACCTTAATATAAATGTATCTTGCGTGACAAAGCCCCGTATAAAATATCTGGGGGCCATTGGCGCTGTTGTGGTGCCCGCCTGTTATCTGCGCAAGCATTTCTTTCCTCAATGTATCAATTTGCCAATCATAATGTACGGATCAAAGAATGAACTCGCTTTGAACCGCCTTTCAGTCTTTTCCTAAGATAGTGAAGAGAAAGTAACACAAAGCCGCTTTCCGTTCTTCTGTCTGGGATCTCTTTGGAAAAAGCTACAGGCAAAGGAAACGTGGGATGTTAGGTGCGGCTCTTATAAACAGACCCAAGATTCGTGGCCGCGCACGCTCGGCTTTCTCAGCCTTTTATACTAATTGCAAACCGGGAGATTTACGATCCGGCGAGAGGAACACAGAAGCAGAGAATTTTCCTGCAGATCGGCCCCATTCGGCCCGTCTAGACTGCCTGTTTTTCCTGCTATAAAGACTCAAACTAGTCCTTTGTCTCGTCTTAGATTCGTGAGCCATTTGCTTATCCCATGCATGTTAAAGTCCCCTCTCTGCATTAGCCTCTACCACCTCTGCTGGGAGGCTGTTCCATTTATCTACCACCATCTCAGTAACACTTCCTTCTATTCCCTCTAAGACATATAGAGATCTCTGATAAAACCATTCCTCATGTTAGTTATTTAGTATATTTTTAGCTTGAATGCCCTTACTAGAAAAAGAAGAAAAAAAACCCCCCATAAATCATTCATTGTAAATGAATCATACAGGATTTGCACAAAACACTTTCACCACTAGGTGGCACTGCAGCCTTTGATTAAAAAAACACCAGTTTAAAAAACCCTTTTTCTGGGGTCTGGGTTAAAATATTCCGCCGTATGTTACATGTAATTATATCTGATTATATTTATGGTTATACTGAAAGAATGATTAAAAAAAGCACAAAAATCTTTAATTTAGAAATATTACGGCTTCTGCGGTATTATCTTTACTGGCTGAGGAATACTGTGGCTTGTAACCAACCGGTCCCAGTTAGGTTTAGTGGTTAAACCGGCAATGCTGGTATTAGAGTATCGTTTTTATTAACCCTTACAGTGCTAGTATATGGATAGGAAGACTAAAGAACAACTTGTCTGTGCTTTTTAATCATTTTTTAACTCATTAGGGGAGCTTTAAACCCTTGCTAAGCTTTCTTGAATTTCTTTATAATGTTTGCCTGTACTGCATCCCCTGGAAGTCTAGTCCATGAATGTACTACCCTTTTGTAAAGGATTCTCACACATTGTCACCCGCCTATTGTTAAAAGATGCTCTCCTCTTGATCTAAATGTTTCTATCACACCTGTATTATATTATGTCGTACATTAAGGTTTCAAAGTGTTTCCTGGTGTAGGTTGTCAGTAATTAGTAATACTTTAGCGGCCCATAATTGCTTATGTCATTCTGATGTCATGGTCTCCAGGACCGGACACATTATTTTCAATGAGGTAAACAGGGCGAGCGACTCAGTTATCCAATTAGAAAGCGGAGTAAATACCCTTTTCTAATGATGATGACACCAAGAACAGGCTTCAAGAAGGGGTAGAAGGGCGGATGTCATCTGGCGTCACTTCTGAAGTTGAACGCACGGCATATGATGTCAGGACTGTTGGGCAGCTCAGTGGGACGCCGGCACAGAGTCCAAAAATTCAGGATAAACTATGCAGAGTCCTGCACTTTATGCCCTCTGGCACTGATACGGTTAAAGGGCAGTTAAAATGAAAACACAAAATTAAAAATGAAGTCAGAATAAAAGCCCCCCTGTGTCTCCTTTGGGTATTGGTATGATCCAGAGAGTGAGCTATATTATAATTAATTATAATTAATGTAAACATTAACATATAAAAGCTTTGTTGCTGGTAGTTCCATGGTGTATAGTTACATTGTAAACATATAAGCTCCATCCTCTAGATTGTAAGCTCTTCGAGCCGGGCCCTCCTCCCCTGTTGTCTCCGTTAGTCGATTTGTTATGTTATATATTCTACTTGTTACGTGCTGTCTACCCAATGTACAGCGCTACGGAATTTGATGGCGCTATAGAAAACAATAAACAATAATAATAAGCTTTTTTTTTTAATTGAAGCCCAAGGCAGGAATGTAATTTCTCTCACGTTGCCCCACGCCCGATGTGCCCCCCCCCCCGGTTTGGCAGCGGGGGTACTGCTGCCTCTTTTGATCTGCGGCCCTAGGGTTAGTCGGCTTAGGCCAGGAAATGTCACTGGACCGGGGTAGACCAAGGTGCTCTAGAGGAGCCAGAGTGGATCACTGGATCCCAAATCTTCCTTTTTCCAGGGCCCCCTGAAGACCAGATTGCTTGCGGGACGCTAGATCTTCTCGAGTTCCCCTCTCAGAACCTCAGGGGAACCCCCGGACCCTTCAAAGGGAAGAGAGGAGCCTCAAGGGGCAACCTGCCAGCCCCACCAGAAGAGCCAAGAGGGGTCCGTCATTCCTGCACCCTCACAAAGCGACCTGCAGCCATAGCTGATGGCCAAAGAAACGATCTTCACGCCCAGAAGAAGTCAGTAGGTCGATACTTTGTAACAATTGTCCAGGCCGTGAAAGCGTGGAATCACGTTAGCCATGGACCGTTCAGCCCTAGCCGCCGTGCCATATTATTGACTCGCGACACATGCTTGACTACGGCCCCTGATTACGGCTCGGAAACAATTTGCCCTCTTTGGTCATCTCCTGCGGGGTTGTTTGATGAATTTTTGTCCCCGTTCCAACCCCGCGACGGTTCTATCCGTGGCATCTGGAATGCTCGCTCTGTCTCAACAAACTCTTTATGGCATCACCCCTGTTGTGGGACTGCTTCTGGAAATGCGTTCATTGTGCGCGTCCTCTACACCGTGGAACTCATCCGGGGGCCAAAGGGCAGGGTCGGGGGGCCGCTGACCTTACGTCCTCATTATTCATAGTAAAAAGTAATCTAATAAGGATGAGAACAAGGAATTGGTCGCACCGGGACACGAGACCTCACCGTACATCGCGGCCATCTTGGATTTACCAAGTTATCTTCCTGATTGGCTGCTCAGTTTGTACTTTGGCGATAAACTTACAGACCAATCATGGCGGCTCATGCGCAGTCCGCTAATACAATGCGGGGAGAGAACAGGAAGTGGCTTGCAACTTCCTGCTTGGGCTGACGAGAGGAGGATTCCGTTACCGCCAGCACTGGGGGGTCATGGGGAAATGAAGGGAAATTTGCATGAAATCCTCTGCATTTGTTGCCAGAGCAGAGAACTATAAAAAATAATAATAATAACAATAATAAATAATAATAAAAATAATAATAATTAACAATAATAATAAATTATAAATAATAATATAATAATAATTAACAATAATAAATAATAATATAAAAAGAATAATAATTAACAATAATAATAATATACATATTAAATTAATAATAATAATTAACAATAATAAATAATAATAAAAAGATAATAATGAACAATAATAATAAATAATATTTAGCAATAATAATAATAAATTATAAATAAATAATAATAAAAATAGTAACATAAGTGAGGTCTGAGATGGTTCCATTTACATTTATTTGTTATTTTATTAATCTGCGGAAGAAGTCAATTAAACAATCAGGAACGTGAAATTTAACTGTTTAAAGACCAAAAAATATATAATTGGTTTCAGCGGTAAACAAACAGGCCACGTGCTCATAATATTTAACGGGAGTGAGTAATTCTGTGGTTTTCTAAAGTTTTCTTAGTAACATCCACTTCCCTTTGATGGTCGCAGAACCGCACAGGACACAATCCGTACATTCCGCCGGGGGGGGGTCCATGACTCCCCATAATGTTTTAAACATAAAGGGGTCTATAAATGAAGTCACTTTTATATTGCATTCTGCGGTCCGGGATCAGACAATTGGATGCTTTCTTTTTTTCTATCATGTGAATTATCACATATGGTGCGGTCTAAGTCTCATCGAGTCTATGGTAAGGGGTGGCATATAAAAGACTGGGGCGGAATAAAGACATCTCTGCACACGCGAAGCCCCGGAAAACCATCTGGAGTTTTAAGCATAAAGATCACACAGTCTGTAACCTCTCCGTCAATGTGAATTTCAGATAAGACTGACTGTATACAGCGCTGGGGGTTATATTACTGTATA
>VKOC01011006.1:0-10632 GCA_009364415.1 Spea multiplicata
AAAATAGTTTACATGAATTAATATTCAAAATTGCTCCGGGACATGAGGTACCAAAAACCCCTGGGACTGAAGGGGTTAATAAAATTAATTGAAAATCACAAACACTGCTTAAATTGGATAACAATTGGCTGTAGCTTTATTGAAGGGTATAAGAGGCATTAACAAACAAATAACTATCCACTATAAATATCAAACAAATAAACATAACATAATACAATCTGCCCTTACATACCCAGAATGTTTTAACATTTCTGCGCTGCTCGTCTTTAGCTGTAATTTTATTCTTTCCCGTTTACTGAACCCACCCAAGTTTATATATTGTTTTTTTTCAGGATAAGAAGGGCTTTCTTTAGATGACATTGTTTTGATTGTATCATATTATTTACTATTAAAAAAGTATTATGGTGAAAATTTTTGATGGATATGGAGAAAAACTGCATTTTTCTAACCAATACCAATCTTTTACTCATCTGTAAAAGGTAATGAAAAAACCTGCTAAATAGATTCTACTATTACTACAAAGAATAAATACGGTATTAATAAAATTGTTGCGGGTGGGACTCTAATCAATGTGGAGTGGACATATATTACATCTAAATAACATACTAAAGGGGGCTGGCTGGGGGGCCTAAGTGCGCAAGGCAGTGGGGGTAACAGTCAACAAGAGAGGGCTGGGTGGGGCATCATATATAAAGCAATACTAAAGGCGTTCCTGGCTAGGGGTATAAACACAATTGTGTGGGGGCACAACTACACAATGGAGGCAACATACAAGTGTGTGGGAGAATTAAAACATAATTGGGGTTGGGAGGGGCATCACATAAATCAATACATAATTGGGGCATAAATAATCAATGTGGGGCTGGCTGGATGGCACAAATACAAGGGGGTGTGACAGTGTGGGCATCAATAAACAAGTAGGGGCTGGCTGGTGGCATCACATAAATCAATACTAAAGGGTGGCTGGCAGGGGCATCAATACACAAGTGGGCAACTGGGGCCATCACATAAATCAATACTAAAGGGAGGGCCAGGCCAGGGGCATAAATACATATAGCACTGGCTGGAGGCCATTATACAAGGGTGTGGGGGCACCACATTAATCAATACTAAAGGGGCAAAAACACAGAAGTGGGGATCAACGACAAAGCAGTGTGGAAAATCCATCCTGTTGTAGGTGTCGGCAGAGTCTGTCCTGATGTGCGTTTGGGTGTCAGTGTGGCAGAGCCTGTCCTGGTGTGTGTGTTTAGGTGTTGGTGTGGCAGAGCCTGTCATGTTGTGTGTCATGTTGTGTGTGTGTCAGTGTGGCACAGCCTGTACCTATTTCATTTTTACTTATCCAGAGACAAAACCACTTCAGAGGACAACACTTTCTAGGCCCAGAAATCAGTGGGAGGAAAAGTTAAGGTATTGTGTTATTTACTCTATTTTTATTTCAAGGATTAGTCCCACTAAATTGTTGTTTCAGGCTTCCAATGTTGAATGACATTTTTAGTGGACTGATTACTCCCAATCCCACCACATAAGATTCTATCTCATACTATCTGCCTTGCACTGATCTCATCTTTATCCAGTACACATGGATGCCATTGAGTTAAGATTCCGTCTGTTCCTCAGTATTTTAACATTTTTGTTTCCTAAGGATTCTAATGTCAATGTGGTATTCTGTTATATTTAAGAAACAATTTAATATATATTTTTAAAATAATTATATATAGCTATTTAAATGGCAATTAGTGTGACTTCAAAAAAAGGTATGTGTAAGGGGTGTGGCATGTGCTAACATATATGAGTCTGGTGTCCCAATGTGTCCCAATATTTCCAGGTCTGCTTTTCATTCTCAAAACAAACCTGTGTAGAGTAATGCAACAGGCTCCATAAAAGGCATAGTATTTTTTAAGCTGGTGTCTAAAATGTCACATTTCTATTTGTATTCAACTGACTTTAGCGTCACTGATGCTAATTAATGTGGTAGATGCAAAGCTAGGCCTGGGGGTCCATTAATATTGGTAAAATACAACTTGATGCTTGATACGCATATAACAGGCCTGGTTAAAGATTTTGGTTACTAGTGTGTAGTTATTTAACAATGTCTTAGTTAAACTGAATTGAGCTTCCCAGATGCCTGCCCTAACTGCTATTGTGCCTCTGCGCATGAGCTTAACTATGAGCTTACCCTCTGATACAACGCTTATGGTGTCTGATATATCAATATGCTACTCAAACTTTGAAACTTACATTTAATCTTACACCTCTTCGGGCCTTATTTGCTTGCCGCCGGAGGCACCTAGGTACACCATGGCCAAAGAGCAAGCACTGCTTCGTATCCTCTCAGTTACTGCTAAGAAGGCAATGCTGTCCCAGTGGGTACATAATACCCCCTTCATTGGATATGGCTCTTACTAGATTTTATTATATATTCAAAATGGGCTGTACAGAGGCTACTGTTCATAGGGAATCTAAAACAAACCACTTTTTCACCAGCTACTTGTAACGCTCGACTCAGAAAAGGAACCCAGTATGCAGGGACTCGTGTGGAAACAGATTTATTGAACCAGATGAGGAACAGGATGATGCAACAGCGATGTAGTATGTACCAACGCTATTTATGTTGCTGTGAAATAGTTAATACATTGTCCATATGTATATCAGGAAGTCAATGAACTCTGTGGAGTTTTGGTTGCAGGGTGCAGCTGGTTACAGCAGGTTGCAGGGTGCAGCTGGTTACAGCAGGGTGCAGCTGGTTACAGCAGGGTGTAGCTGGTTACAGCAGGGTGCAGGTTGCCTACAGAACAACCAAGCACTGAATGGACGCTCCATGGCCCCGCCCCTAGCCCATGACATCATGGAGGAGGCGTCCCTCTGTCGCCATGGAGGCAGAGGATAAGAAGGGGGCCTGGTGAGCGTGCATGCCTCTTGCCCACCTCCTGGAGACAGAAGAAGGCCAGCACAGGAGGAGGGATCGTTGCGCGCACCCTCTACAGGCGGGTGTTCAGGGATGCCGACAGCGGATGGTTCGGGTAAGTGCCGGGTACCTGCTAGACGCGGATACTCGAGTGAGGCGCTCCATTGTGGGGCATGACACTACCCTGGATTGACAGATATAAAATGTACTCCTTAATTCGTGAATTCCTTGCAGTTGTTGTACGTCCATTTCCCGTTGTATGGGGTTTACAAACACCACCCTCTGTGTGATAGATTTCCGATTCTGGTCATGTTCTCAACACAGCACAGCTGATACCTTTGATATCTTGGTCTCTGATCCTTTGAACAAGGTGGTGGTCGGGTGGACAATGCACCTTCCGGGGCAAGTTTGGGCCATCTGGCTGATGTGTACTACTTTGTACTACTTTTACGATAAGAACTCTACTGTCCTGAAGTTAATAATAATAATGTCACTAATATTGTTAATGCTGGTACTTACTTTCAGTGACCGTTACTATGTCGATTGAATCAACCTTGGCTTTTGTATGTACAATGTCTATTTGTAAGCTTGTTTGAGCAGGGCCCTCCTCCCCTGTTTTCTCTGTAAGTGAAATTGCTATGTTATATACTACTTGTTATGTCCTGTTGTCAGCAACCATGCCGACAACCGACCCGCAGCCACTCACCTGAATACCCGTGGGTCGGTCCTCCCCTGCGTCCACGTTGCAACTAGTCGATCCCCGCCTCCTTTTTCTCTGCTACAGGAAGGAGGGGGCCGTGCCCTCTTCCGATGATGTCACCAGCCCAGGAACATTCAAAACCCAGATTTATTACATCCTGCCAGATACTGTTCAACCTGACACCACGTACAAACGTCTCTGATTACGTCAAGATCCATAAAGTCATTTCTCTACTCCAGGAGGAACCCCAACTATGGGGTCATCATTTATTGCATACCTAGAGTCTAGTCCTGGATTCTTGGGCTTCTTTTTATGGTAAATGAATGTTTATTAGAGTTTTTCAACGTATTTTATACAGGAGAGGAGGGAGGGGGGAGGGGTACAGAAAGCAAAAAGGGAGGAAGACAGGGGGAAGGGGAATAGGCACAAATCCCAGCATGCAGCATACAGAGAACACATCAATAATACAGGAGTACAAAGCCAAATGTATACAGTGTTCCGACACAGTGCAAGAGTCAACATGGCAGGAATAAGACGACACACAGCAATGAGATAACTGGTTGCTCACACCCCACCCCATAGACTCAAAGCATAGTAGGGACGCAGAGGTGCCCACATCCCAGCGCAAGGCACCCGCCGGGAGGATGCCAAGGAGCGGCGGCCCTGGGCCCGAGGGATCAGGAGCCCAGGAGCCAAAGAGCCGGGGGCTCCGAGCACTTGGGGCGGCGCCCCCTGCCAAGCGCGGGGCTTTGGTGTTGACGCGAGGCTGCGTGTCAGGTAGTAACGGCACTGGAACAAAATAGGGAGTGCAGGAGTGAGCCATAGGGCGAACCGTGCCTGCGCGACCGTAAAGTGAGCCCACGACGCGGGTGCGCCGAAATCCACCCCCTAACCCCAAGCGCGAGAGCAAAGGGGCTCCCGGTGCAGGGAGCAAGCTTGGTAAGGGGGAGAAACAGGGTGAAGGAGGGGAAGGAGCGCGACCCAACAGACCCGGCGGAGGCCGACCTCCAGACCTCAGCTCAACAGGGCGTGCCGTCCAACAGCGGGCGAATTTGAGGGCTAGCGAGGAGTTGCAACCAGTGGAACCAGATAAGGCAGTGCTTAGCAGATCTGTCCGTCGCAGAATAGACTAATTCCTCGAGAACTCGGCTCCGCTCCACCCTCAGGACCCACTCCCGAATCGAAGGGGGAGAGGGATCTCCCCAGTGCAAGGGGATAAGGGCTTTCGCCGCGGTCAGAAGATGGCGGACCACGGAGGTTTTGTACCACGAGAGCGGAAAAGGCATATGAAGAAGGAGGAGACATTCAGGCGTGAAGGGAACATCCCTGTCAGTGAGGGACCGAATATGGGAGTGTATAGCGGACCAGTAGGGGACCATGCTGGGGCATGACCACCACAGGTGGAGCAGAGAACAGGGAGACTCCCCGCAGCGCCAGCACTCATCCCTCCCGTCAGGGCAATACCGAGCAGTGGTCGACGGGGGCCTGTACCACTGGGCCAGCAACTTATAAGACATCTCCTGGTCCCTACAACTCAGGGAGCAGCGATGGGTGAACACACACACCTTCTCCCACTGTTGTTCGGAAAGGGTGATTTGCAGAGAGTCCTCCCACTTGCCCTCATGAGGCGGGGGGGAGGGAAAGACAGCCGAGAGAAGAAGACCGTAGAGGAGCGAGATGCCGTGCGGCGGGGGTGACGCCCGGATACACAGTGATTCAAACGGGGTAAGGTCTCGGAGGACCTGGTGCCTACGGTGTAGCGATCGAAAGAAGTTGCCCAATTGAGCATAGCGGAAGCGTGCAAGGGTAGTGGGAGGGGAGGACCCCACCAGTGCCTCCACGGGCTGCAGGCCAGACGAGGAGAGATATGCACGAATCCCCAGAGACCCCCCCGCAGCCACCTCAGGGAAGATGTCGCCACCGAGGCCTGGGGGGAAGTCGGGGTTGTCACGTATCGGGGTAAGAGGGGACGGGACAGAGGAAATAGTGGTGCCTCGCAGCACCGAGTGCCACACATCAAGCGTCGCTCTGAGGAAGGGGTGAGGCGCCGCCAGACGGCGGGCACTCTGGACCTCCAGCCAGGGCAGGGAACTGAGCGAGATACCCAGAAGTCCGCCCTCCACCTCCAGCCACCGCTTCTCACCGGATCCGCAAGCCCACTCCACGATCCGCAGGAGATGGCACGCCCTGTAGTAAGTTCGTGGACACGGCAAGGCCAGGCCACCCCTCCCCTTGGGCAGGACCAGGACATTGTGTCTAATGCGAGAGGAACGCTGGCCCCAAAGGAAACGGAGAAAGACAGAGCGGATAGTAGCAAAAAAGGAAGGGGGAACACGAATGGGAAGAGTCTGAGTAGAGGAGTCGGGGGCATCACATTCATTTTAATAGTATTGATCCTACCCAGCCAGGAGACAGTCAGGTACTTTAGAGTAGAGTCGCACCACGCGAAGGGGAAGGCCGTGCGCAGGGAGGCACGGACAGCGCCCGGTATGTTAACGCCCAGGAGCTCGGACTTAGCCATATTAATCTTGAAATTATAGAGGGCACTAAATCCCGCGAGCTCCTTCAGGACTGACGGCAGGGAGACGCGGGGTTGGGTCAGCGTGAGGAGGAGATCATCCGCGTACCCCAAGACCTTGTGATGGGATCGCCCCGCCTGGAGTCCCGAGATATCCGGGTTCAGGCGGATCGCCTGCAGAAGGGGTTCCAGCGATAAAACAAACAACATCGGGGAAAGGGGACAGCCCTGACAGGTCCCATTACGGATGGGGAAGGTGTCCGAGAGAAGACCATTAATGCGAATCCGCGCAGAGGGGGCAGAGTATAAAGAATGTACCCAGGTTAGAAAGCCCGTCCCAAAGCCCATATGCCGAAGGGTGGCTAGCATATAGGACCAGTCCACCCTATCGAAGGCCTTTTCGGCGTCGGTGGACAGAAAGATAGACGAAGCAGAGGAAGATCGCGCGAGATGAAGCAAATTAAGAGCGCGGATGGTCCCATCTCTAGCCTCATGACCTGGAATAAAGCCAGACTGGTCAGGGTGGACAAGGGAAGGCAGGAGGGGCTTTAGGCGGTTCGCCAAAATTTTCGCAAAGAGTTTAAGATCCGCATTGAGAAGGGAGATAGGCCTGTAGCTGCCGCAACAGGCCAGGTCCTTACCCTCTTCAGGTATAAGGGAGATGGTCGCTGCCAGCGTCTGGGGGTGTATCCTCCCCCCCCTCCAAAATAGAGTTAAAGGCCTCCACAAACCGCGAGCCAAGCAGGTCCCGGAAGCGCGAGTAGTATCGTAAAGGGAAGCCGTCCGGACCTGGGCATTTCCCAGACTGGGAAGACTTGAGGGCAAAAGTGAATTCCGGGAGAGAGATGGGGGCCTCTAGCGCGGCAGCCGCCTCCGGAGACAGCGTGGTATGAACGGTCCGGGTGAGGTAGTCGCGAAGACGTGTGGCACCCGAAGGAGACGTATGCCCGCAAGAGGGGAGATTATAAAGGCCAGTGAAGTAGTCGAGGAAACACTTAGAGATGTCGGGGTGAAGAGAGTGCAGGCGACCATCGGAGGATCGAACCTTAGGGATAAAAGTGAGTGGAAGCGCGTTGCGAAGGGCCCTGGCGAGGTATTTGCCTGGTTTATCGCCATGCTCATGGAAGAGGGCCCGAAAACGGTTATACGCTCTGTGATGCTTGCGATTTAAAAGAGTGGCCAATTGCCCCCGGAGTAGCGTAAGGCGCTGCAGGAGCTCCCCTGACATGGTAGTCGCTCCGTTAAGGCGATCTGCTCGCAGAGGGAGGCAAGCTCCCTGGCCTCAACCTTCTTCCGGTGAGAACAAAGACGGATAATAAGACCACGCAGCACGCATTTGTGTGCTTCCCAGACCATGTGATGGGGTGTATCGGCGACCAGGTTGTCGGCGAAATAATGGGAGATGGCAGTGGCAAGTTCGTCGCACGCGACAGTATCGGAGAGGAGGGAGTCATTCAGACGCCACGTCCTCTCCGAGGAGCAGAGAAGGGGAGAGTCCAGGGTCATTATAACCGGAGCATGGTCCGACCACGTCGTGAAGGCAATGCTGGCTCGGCCAAGAAGAGTGGAATGTTGATAAGGGAGAAATAGATAATCGATTCGGGAGTAGGAGCCATGAGGAGTAGAGAAGAAAGTATAATCTCTAGTAGGGTGGAGGGCCCTCCAGCAATCCACCAATCGATGCCGGGAGAGGAGAGAGTTAACTTTACGCGGCACCTGCGTCGAAGACCGAGGGAGGCCGGAGGAGGAGTCGAGGGCCGGGTTAAGAGCAACATTAAAGTCCCCCCCAAGCACAAGGACACCCTCGCTAAAATCCCGTAAGCGGGTAAGATAGGACTTTAGGGCCACGTGTTGGCCTCGGTTAGGCAGATACAGATTAGCAAAAGTGTATAGTTGGTTGGCTACGCGACCCTTGAGAAAAATGAAGCGGCCCTCCGGGTCTGTCTGAGTCGCAAGTTCCTGAAACGGGACCGATCGGGAGAGTAGGATGGCGACACCCTTTGTCCTAGCACCCGTGGTATTGCTATAAACCCCTTTCGGGTAGTAGTGATCGGATAAACGAGGGGCCTGACCCTCTTGGAAATGCGTTTCCTGAATGAACGCCACGTCAATTTTCTCCCTCCGGAGGTCTCGAAGCAAATGAGATCGCTTCTCAGGTATGTTAAGGCCTTGCGCATTTAGGGTCAGGAAGGCCAATGGCTTTGGGCCAGGCGGAGCGGGCATGGTGAAGGAGAAAAAAAGAGTACGCCAATCGAAGTGGGAAAAATAAGGAAACTGCCGTAACACGAGCCGGCAGAGGACCCACTCGATATTCCGGAACAGCAGCAGCAGACCCACAACGACAGGGCGCGCCCGCGGGTGGGAGCCGCAGCGGAGGGGGCCCGGAGCGTGCTGGAAGCACGAAGGGCAAAGGCAAGGGCAAGGCCCGAGGGGAGTGCGCGAGAGTGTGGGAGTGGGGGAGTGGGGGCGCGTAGGGACGGCAGTGGACAGGACGCATCCTGCGGAAGGGAGGCACGCGCAGACTCATGGGGGTGTGTGTGCAGGGAAGCGCACATCGCAAGCGCCAACCACAGCATGCAACAGTTCACTCGGTACAGACCAGGAGAACAGCTACAAGTGGACCTGCAGGTAGAATGCGCGGAAGGGCGTCACAGTATAACATATACAGCAAGCAGTGCAACCATGTAACAGAATGCCTAAGGCATGAGGCGGCAGTGGAGTCCCGCACTCCTGAGTGCATTCGTGGATGAGTGCGTGCCTCGAGTGCGGGGCGCATCCCTCAAGAGAAAGCAGGAGCCGGTAAGACCGTATCACGAGTGCATGGCGCCGAACATGGCATCCCTTATAACACAGCATAGAACAGCGCACTTGGGCTTCTTTTTGACGTGCACTGGATTCTATGTATGAAGATCCGTTTAGAGTTTCCACCTCTACTGCTAATCTACAGGCCCTCGAACAAGGGCGCCGTCCGGTAGAGTCTGCGTTACTGGATCAATTTTGTCTAAGCTTATCTGACGCCCTTAAAGATGAGCTGGCATGAGTCGGTATTCCCAGCTCCTTGGATGACCTTACCCACTTGGCAACCCAAATTGACCGCCACCTGAGAGAAAGAAAGGCCGAACGGGGTCCCACGTCCTTTACTCCAGGTTTCAGCCCCTTCCCAGCACTGTATAAGCCTTCACGAGCACCCGCTTCTACCGAGGAACCCATGCAGATTGGCCTTGTTAGAGGCCATTTGACACCCAAAGAGAAATCCAGACGCAGATCGCAGAATTTGTGCCTTTATTGCGGTAAACCAGGACATACAGTTAATGACTGCCATAACCTTCACCGTCATTATGATGGTAAGAATATTTTCACCGGCACCCAGAAAAGACTTATTTCACCCCACGTTTGCACGCCACATTTATCCATCTCTCTTTCCTTGCAGTGGACTAAAGGGCCTATCCGCCTCTGCAATGATTGATTCCGGAGCAAGTGGATGTTTTTTGGATGTTTCTCTAGCCAAGACCTGGGCGATTCCTACACAATTGAAATCAATCTATTCATATCCAACTGGTTGACGGCAGCCCCCTCAAGTTGGGACCTATCACTCAAGAGACAATTCCATTGATAGTTTCCATCGTTAACAAACATCAGGAACTGCTCCAACTTGACATAGTCCCTGCACCCACATTCCCGGTGATCCTGGGCCTCCCGTGGCTCCGAAGACAATCCTGTTATCAATTGGGAGACCGGGACATTGACCTTTCCGTCATCATTTTGCACCAATAAATGTTTATTTCCTCCAGTATTGTGTATTCCTTATCCACCGCCATTCCTCAGGCGTATCATCAATTTCTGGATGTATTTGAAAAGATAAAAGCTGAGATGTTGCCCCCGCATCGCTCATATGACTGCCCTTTTGATCTCCTCCCTGGACCGTCCATTCCTTTTGGAAGAATTTTTCCTCTCTCTGAACCAGAACTTGCCACCCTCAAAGACTATATTGACAAAAATCTGGCCAAGGGCTTTATACAGCCTTCTACCTCCCCTGCAGGTGCTGGCATCTTCTTTGTCAAAAAGAAGGATGAAGAGTTATGTCGACTACAGAGGGTTAAACAACATAACTATTAAAAATCTCTATCCTCTTCCATTAATTTCCGAGCTAGTGAATCATGCCCACACTGCCCAGGTATTCACATAAAATGGTTTATGGGGCACGTATAATCTCGTAAAAATACGCAGCGGGGATGAATGGAAAACGGCCTTCCAGATCTCAATACGGTCATTTTGAGTATTTGGTCATGCCATTCGGACTATGTAATGCTCCTGCTATGTTTCAATATTTTATTTTTTCGGGACATGTTGGATGAATTCATCATTATTTACCTGGATGACCATCTTATTTATTCCTCCTCCCTGACCACTCACCGCGAACACGTCAAGATTGTACTTAACCATCTCAGACAACACCAGTTATACGCTAAAGCAGAGAAATGCGTCTTTGAAACCTCTACTGTGGAATTC
>VKOC01011008.1:0-14071 GCA_009364415.1 Spea multiplicata
TGTACTAGAAATAGACAGCGAAGATTTGAAACTGCCCCAATTAGCTAGTTAAAGAGTAATGTTTGTGGCATTGGGAGGTTTTATCAGTAAAATAAATGTGTAACATATGGGCATGCAGGCATTGCAGGTCATCATGATCTCATAGACCCAAAAACCATTCAAGAAATGCTTGAAGACCAAAGAACCAAAGAAGATATCATTTTTTGGAGTTTACATCAAAAAAGTGCTTGCAAAACAAATACATACAGAATAATATATATATATATGTTATCAGTTTAGCTTATAACAATAATTATTGTATATACTTTGGATAAACATTGTTTAATTTGGCAGATTTTGCATTTTAGGATGAAATGAAGCAATAGGTAGACTTAATTATCTCAACATTAATTACCGTAATATTATGATGCAATGTACAAGAGATCTACCAATTCCTGACCATAGTGATTACCACAAAGCTCTTGGAACGTGTAATTGTAAAACTAGATTTATGAAACACACAACGCCGTCTTTCTGTAGTTATCCAATGTTGTGGTTTTGGATGATCTCGGTATTATGGAAGTAAACATAGAATTTGACATCAGATAAGAACCATTCAGTCCACCCAGTCACACATGAATAATGTGGTTTGACGTCTAAAACGCCTGAATAAGAACCGAGGGGATGCATAGACAGCACAACTTTACCATCTGTAATCTATCATTTGTGGAGTCCTCTATTTTTATCTCTTCTAAAATAATATTTAACAAAATTGCCAAATATAATCGTTTTAGGAAGTGGAAGGCAGACGTTAGGGCCAAACGTAACACTGAAGACTCTATTTATTTATTTTTTTTACAATATACTGGAATTCAGAGGGTTTTTAAAACAAAAATAATAGAAATGTTTACATTAGAATAATTTTTGTTATCAGCACTAAACCTATGTTTGTTGACAGAATGCAATGCAGAAAACAAATTTATTTGTATTCCTGACCGATTTACTACTTAAAAGTAGCGTAATGCACTTAACCCCTGGTGGCATGTAAAATTAACCCATTAGGCCACGCACAAAAATAATATTTGTCGATCTGTGTAATTTTTCTGAAGGTATTTGTTTCAAACTAACACATCAATTCTAATCCTAATAAATCCTGTTATTATGTCTCTTTCTCCTCCAGAGCTTCACAATCTCTGCCTGCGCCAATCAGCTGCCCCACAAGAGGGATAATAATGAAAAAAACATAATATAATTAATGTTTTTGGGGACCTCATACTAATTATTGATTGATTTATTTTTCAACACAATTTCATCTACATTGCGATTGTTTGATTAGGTGATATCGGAGCTGGCATGAGAACGCTGGCGTGATAAGATTTGCTTATTAATGGGTCCTTTTCTGCTGCCTCATCGAAGGATGTCTATGACCGGATTAGTTCAGTCACTCAAAGTGTAAACAGACCTTTGGAAGAGTAGAAAACTGCCGGAAACGCTGACAACTACTTATGGCGTCTATCCAAAAAGAAGGGGAAAAAAAAGATTAAAATGTGACTGCAGAAATCTCACAAGCACGTCTGCAACATGACACTGCCCTATAATTACATAACGTCACGCTGTTTTATCAGGAATTGCAGAATAAACTGGGGTTAGAGAAAATTAGATAGCTAGATAGATAGACAGATAGATAGATAAATAGATATCACATATAAATTATTAAAATAGGAGAATTGTGGTGGTCCTAGTGTAAAGCCCCCCCCTGCATATATTTTATATATACATCTTAATAGTACTAGGCTTATTACAGCAGGGGAGGAATGGGTAGATTTAGGGTACAGAACTGTAAAATGTAGAAAAAGGGCAATATCCATTTAAATTCCTATCGTCTTCTGCTGTCATCGGATGTTGAGAACGGTTGCATTGTGTTAAGATATTTGTCATAACGTTTTCGTGAAAACCCCTGGCTGTGTCTATGGGTGATTTGATGACAGAGCTGGAAAATATGAACCTGAATTCAACAAGAACAGAACATTAAATAAAAGTAACACAAATGGCAAGTTTTCTGCGCTGCTATCTAAATTAATTTTCAATGATCAGCAATCAGTGTCTGAATTATAATGTACAATAATGTCACCTTGTTATAAAGAGAGAACATTTTCCATGCCTGCAACTTGTTATAATACTATCAGACTATAACTCTGTCTCAGGAACTCAGACTTGGCTGAATCCCTTAATACCTGATGTTGTACTTTCACCCAGTGAGCTGATAAGAATTACTCTCATTTACATTGTGAGGTCAACATTTTCTCTTATTTAAAATCAAACAAAATGGCCCACTTCCTGAGAGCTGCCCGAATTATGGTTATAGACTATAAAGATCTTTACTCACAAGTAAGATAACACCGGTTTTTTATCCTTTCACTACCAGAGTGTGAACAATTTTCAACTGGCCCAGTATGGCACCCCCACAATGGGTGGTATCCAGGGCAGCCCACCTCCCAAAGTACACCACAAAATTACCCCGAGGTGATATCACTACATTAAATTTTTTTTGTTTAAAAAGGAAAAGAACGTAGGCATTTTGTTCCTTGTATTTTATGCACATCGTTATTCAATTGTTTGTGTTAGAAATGGCCCACAATTAATGTTTCCCTCTCAATTTTGTCTATTGCAAATAAAATACTGTTTATGCTGTTCAACTCTTCGATGTCAGAGGATGCGCTGTTCAACTCTTCGATGTCAGAGGATGCTTTGAAAATATACCACCCAAATATTGTGTCTGCCAAGAGTAATAGGAGCCGAGCAATAGTTTGGGGAGCAGAATGCCCCGACCCCTCTTCCCCTTACTGTGTACAAAATGCACAAAATGGGTAAAGTAATGGTAGTAACCATCTGAACGCCAGTGGGACACATAATGCAACAAACTTTATTCTTGCCCAGCATATTCCAACTGCAAAAGTAATGATGAATGGAAATGGTTCATTATGCTACTAACGACACGGCTGTGTGCGGATAAAGTATTTTCCTAATGTCCGATGTTGTCAACCAGTTCCCCAATGAGCACAGCCTGACTCAGTCTAGTTGGTTTCTTAGGTCTGAAACCCCCTAAGGACTTCCTCAGTGATAGATCTTTTATTTACTCGTAAACCTTTCCCCAAATCTTAGGAACAAAAAAAAATCTATCAGAATGTGATCCTTTAACCCGAGGGCCCTTCATGATGTCAATCTCACGGGAGGCTCCTCAACGTCTGTTTTGTCTGTATGTGTAAAAAAGGTATATTTGTGAAATGAATTGGACAAATACTTGGTTAAATAATTTGTTTAAATTGTACAGTGCTGGGTAATATGTTAGTGCTTGACAAATAAAGGATAATAATAATAATAATAATAATAAGAAGAAGAAGAAGAAGAAGAAAAAGAAGATTATTTCCCTTATTAGTGTTGTCACCCCTTGGTTTTAAAGGGGTTAACGCACTTAGCTTAGTTGTGTATGTATTGTGCAGAAATACCTGAAACGGCCAGGGGAACTGCCTTTTCTGAATGAAAAGTATTACCTAAGAGGTGTTGTGTCATCCGTATAATTTGCCACACAAATCAGGGAAATCTGAAGTGACTCAGATGTTTCAGATGTATGATGCTGGAGCGGGGCTATATAAAGGCAGATCTTGGAGACGTGATCACATAATCCTGAGTTTCTATCCTACAAACAGCAGAAGAATGAAGTGCCTGGCAGCGTTGTTGCTGTGCGTGACGGCTGTCGCTGCATTCCCAGCGGCCCAGAAAGATGACTTAGAAGACGACTATGAACTCGCTCAGGTAATCATACCTATACATTGTAACTAGTTATTAATTCTTTATATAGCATAATAGAAACCGAAAAAAAAACACTTTTTTGACATGGGTTGAAATATACAAATCTACTATTTTAACCCTGTAAGTCCCAAAAAGGTTAAAAAAAACAGATATGTTTCCAATGCTTGGCTTGCTCCTCTATTATTTAATGTGTAGCATATGTAGATCCTATATCTGATTATAACTTTTTGTTGCTTGACAGAAATATTTCTAGCATTTTTTTGCACTCATTAAATCCATATTAGTGTTTTTTTCTGTAAAAGCTTTTTAAACAAAGTTTAAATAAGCCTCTTTTCTGATTTAACAAATTTCCAGATAACAAATAATTGTTAAGAATTCTTTAGTTTGCCTAAAGATTTGTGTTGTTAATACGATTTTGCAAAACCCATGCAATGTGCAGACTCCATCTTTAAATTGCGGGCGCTATATTATAATAATATAACATTTTCATCATGTAAATGTGTTGGGTTTTTTTTTTAGAAATACCTGGAAAGGTTTTATGACCTGCGGACAGGTGGTCCGGTTGGAAGAAAAAAGAACAGCAATCCCTTCTCTGAGAAACTCCAGAATATGCAGAAGTTTTTCGGCCTGAAGGTAACAGGGACACTGAATGCAGAGACCGTGGAAGTGATGCAGAAACCCCGCTGCGGAGTGCATGACATCGGTCTGTACAGCACCGTCCACAAAGATTCTGCGTGGAAAAAAACAGATCTAACTTACAGGTAACCCTTAATAAAATATTTATATACGGAACTATAGGGAGGCACTGTCCCTTATCAGCAGGGACAGTGCCTCTATATAGCCTTTTCCTCGCCGGTATCCTTATTTTCTAGAAGCACACAATAGTTTATGAGTATTATTGAATAACAGTCTTCCGCGGTCAAAACAGATGTCTAGGTAAACCCATGCCTACTAGCTTACTAGCTACGCCTCTAACCACATCTAAAACAAAAGTGTTCCCTTTTAGCCATTTAAGTGTTGAATGCATACAAATGTGGAACTTTTCATCTATATATAGGACAGAAAAAGAAACCTCACAACATTATTGACCTGCTGTATAGGGTTCGTTTTAGCCTTTGTTCCAGATATATATTCTTTCTCCTTAAATCATTTGTCTTATTTGCATATTCAATGTGAGGGCATGTGCACCTAGAGTCTACTCTAATTCAATTTTCACATTATAAGCCAATATAAGCCACAAATTCTGTACTAAATTAATTTCAGAACTTAGCAAGCGTAAGAAAATAATTACAGTGACATACTTATTGGTATACTTATCGTTGATATGTATACTGTTAGCGAGAAAAAGATAGGACTTCTATGATGACTTCAAACTTTGTTCCCTCCCAGGATTTTAAACTTCACGCCTGACTTGCGTAAAGCTGATGTGGAGAAGGCAATCGAAAAAGCCTTTAAGGTTTGGAGTGATGTGACGCCGCTAACATTCACCAGAATCTACGATGAAGAGTCTGATATTGAAATCTCTTTTGTTAGAGGAGGTAAATATTTATCGTTTTATAAATACTGCATTGTTGTAAAACAATTTTAATCCCTTAACCCCTTCAAGACCGGGATGTACCTGGTACTTCCTGGTCAAAGGTCACCGCCAGACCGGGACGTACCAGGTACGTCATCGATGATGCTGGGATCGCGAGGGGCGGCATGTGATCGCTTATTGTGTTCCAATAACTGGAACAGAACTATTTTAACAATCATATGATTTTGTTTCCTAAGATCATCATGATAACTCCCCTTTTGATGGACCCAATGGAATTTTAGCTCATGCTTTCCAACCTGGCAATGGTATCGGTGGAGATGCCCATTTTGATGAAGATGAAAGTTTTACAAAAAACAATCACCGTGAGTTAAACTTCTTTTTCATATCAACATGTCAAGCCATCATTTGTTTTTATACTTTAATACTTTAAATATGTTCTTCACGTATCGAATTAAACTCTGCAATGGATTTTTTTTAATCTTCTCTTGCTCTATAGACACAAATTAAGTTAGCGTTTTAAAAAGTTATATTACCAGTACATTTGAAGTAACAACGGAATAGATCAATGTCCCTTACACTGCTTAAAAAAGCATCAAGAGCCATCATGAAATTTGGTGTCCATCCATGATGTCGTGCTAGAATTAGACGTCATCACCAATCCAACTAAGGGAATGTTACCGGTGATTGGACTATTCCACTAGTCATTATGGTTACAAAACAATTAAGCTAACAGTATCATGTTCTTATAGTCCCATATATAAATATTATATGAGCTTTGGTACTTGTGATAGTTTTCTTTAATCAAAATCATACCTTTTCCTTGTAGCGTATAATTTATTTCTGGTGGCTGCTCATGAGTTTGGACATTCCCTGGGGCTTTCTCATTCAACTGACCAAGGTGCCTTAATGTACCCTACTTACCCAAATACCCATCCTGATGAATTCACACTTCCCCAAGATGATATTGATGCCATACAGTATCTCTACGGTAAGTAAAATAATTATACAATATTCCTTGCAATACATTATATTAAGTATCTCCAGTGTTCCAACTTGTGCCATTTATTAAAAAAAAACCACAATTGGTTACAACTAGTTATTAGGTAATATACCTTACGTACCTCGATTGATAGCACTTTTTAGGCTTGCCACATATCAGTATATCCAGTATATTGAAAAATACTAATAGGTTTTTATGTGTTGTATTTCGTTGAGTATATCTCACCATTTTCAGTCAACCTTATTATTTTGGTTTTCTTAATAGGAAAATCAACAAACCGCATTCAGCCAACAGGACCCACTACTCCATCCAGATGTGATCCCACCATGGTTTTCGATGCTGTCACCACTTTACGAGGAGAAATGTTTATCTTTGTTAACAGGTAATCTGTTATAAGTTATGAACCTCTTATACTCCCACCATTTCTGAAATATTAGTATCAAATTAGAAATGTCATTTCAAAAATATTGTGCCATTTTCTATTTTTTTTTTTAAAGAGTTGTGGTTTTTGCATAATATTTTCATGCAGCTACATTTTAGTCATTTTATATATAAGTTCTAGTTCCTTTATCTTAGCCCAATCTACAAGACAAACATCCTAACCTCTTATAATACTGCCTGTGGTAAACAATAGAATGCCTCAGTGTTAATCACCTAGCACCAAGTCAGGTCTACAAATAAAGGGCGTTTTGTTGGAACAAAAGGGGATAAAAACAGGTTTTTGTCAATGCCGACCAACATTACTGTATACAATGCAAGTTGAAAAATATATTTTCCCCTTTAATTACAAAAAAAATCCAAATATCTGCTCTGCTGAGTACAGATTATGCCAAGTAGTGAGATAAACAAGCAATAAACAGAATGTATTAAATCTATATCGTGTTGTATTCTTGTTGTCAACCTCTCATGAGCTGACACGACTATTGTTATAATGTAATACATAATAATACAATATAATACATTTTGAACCAATGCATGAAAGATTTTTTTTCATTTAAAACAGATTTTTGTGGCGCAAGCATCCTCAAGTATCCGAGCCGGAACTCCTCTTCATTCAAACTCTGTGGCCATCTTTGCCTGCTGGCATCGACGCTGCCTATGAAAACCCTTATACAGATGAAGTTCTTCTATTTAAAGGTAAAGATATAAGTTATTTCATCTTAGTCATCACAGTGCCTTACCGGGGAATCACATTGGGGCTGTTTACATTTATCTAAATGAATACATTTAATTTAAACCTAAGTTCATCTCTTGGCATACTAACCCCCACCCTACCGCAATACTTGTCATGTACATTTGCTGTTTTGGTTTTAATTGGCTGTGCCAATATGTCATTATGTTTTTGCATAATAGCCTCTAGCAGATGATGTCATATGTGTCCCGAACACTTATGGGATGGTCCAACCTCTCTGCTTCTTGCCCCCCCCTCCAACGCAGGTGTTCTGATTTAGACACCTGAGGTATAGAGGGTATGCTGTTGTTGGTAGCTCTTTTCTGCAATTGCCCCACAAAAAGATGGAACATATGTGAAGCCCATTACCCCGAAAAGCTCTAAAAATGTATTTTCACAGTGACACACTAAGAAAATAAAGTTCCAGCCACCAGTATATGCATCTCGCTTTGGTTAACTGTATTTTTTTTCTTAAAGGGTATATGTGTGTACTCTAGTACAATAAAATATTACCTAGTTTTTTTTGCCCATCTGATATTGAATGATATCTTTTTTGACAACTTTCTTATTTAAACAGCGAAAAAAAGGTGATTCATATTATTGTATTATTTCCCTAGGGACTAAATATTGGGCTCTCAATGGCTTTGATATCGTCAGAGGATACCCCAAAAATATCCACAAACTGGGCTTACCCAAAACCGTTAAATCAATTGATGCCGCCGCCCACGTAGAGCGCCTAGCAAGAACCTACTTCTTCGCGGGTGGTAAATATTGGAGGTAAGAAAATGATTCCGTCTATGTATGTGACTTCCTGTAAGTCTCCAGGCAAAGGTTCTACATTATTATTATTATTTATTGTTTTACCGTATATAACGCCATCATATTCTGTAGCGCTGTACAATGGGTAGACAGGACATAACAAGTAGTATGTAACATAACAATATGACTTACAGAAACAACAGGTGAGGCGGGCCCTGCTCAAAGGAGCTTACAATCTACTGGGTTAACATAGGACAACTAGGGAGAAATACATTTGTTGGACCTCAGACCTTCTTTAGATCATAAGAGGCCCTGAGATCATGAAAACTTATGTGACATCTGTATCTTATACTGTATTGGTTCAAAAAAAGGTATTACTTTTGACTAAAGGCTCCATCATCTCTTAGAGATCCATATTTCTTATTCTGATACACCTACATCAGTTTTTATATTATTATTCATATAAATGCATTTTTATTCCTACAAATCCCACTAAAAAGATGTATTAACATTATTGACTTTTTAATATTTCTTTCTAGTTACAATGAAGACACCCAAAAAATGGATGATGGTTTCCCCAGGTTAATAAAAGATGATTTCCCAGGAATTCCAGGAAAAATTAATGCTGCTATTTATTATAGAGGTAACCCAGACAATAATTTATTTTAATATTGGTAAAGTTAATTGGTTTCATGTTTGTCATATAAAACGTCTGCAAAAATACATTTTCTCAGTCACAGAGAGCATATTTCTTTAATAGTAAATAGGTTGGCATTTATTATGATTATTATATGTTAGATATAAACCCACAATTTAGTACAAACAAAATATAAAAATACATTACCTACTTTCATTTGTACACAGTTAGTGTAGTGAGATTTTCCAATTGCTATTTACCTGATTTTAAACGCATCATACCCATACAAAAATAAAAAAAAAATATACACATATATTATAAATATACACATCTTAGAATATCAAATCTATTCCAGATACAAGATAGAATAATCTTTAGAGAGCTTTAGAAAGATATTAGTAAAACATTTTGCACATTATATCACACACGATAATGCAAAAATAATGGAATATTGTTTTTCTTTAATTATGAATATTAATATATATATATTTTGTTATATTTCTTAGGTTTATTGTACTTCTTCAGTGGACGGATGCAATACGAATACAGCCTTGAATCCAACAGGCTTTTAAGGGTTTCAAGGAGTAATAGCTGGTTGGGCTGTTAAAAAAAAACCTGTGGGTATAATGAGGCATCATTTTTACATTTGGAAAGCCTTATCTATTTACTATATTGTTTTAGTATTTTTTATACTTGATATTATTTAATATTAATATGTTTAGAATTATTGAGCATTGTTGTCTTTTTGGTGATTCACGATATCACTTATTGTTCTCTTTCAATGTATAAATAAATATATTTTGTTAAAAACGCAAACTTGTGGTTTTTTCATGATTTGCTTTTAAAAATGTCCATTTTAGTGTTTTCATAAAATTATATTTTAATTTTTTTTAAATAAATTGATTAAAAATGTTGTCAGTAACAAAAAATTGAGAATAGATCCCAAACAGAAAAAATATTCAGCTCAGTATTGTTTTTATATTGATCATATATAATAATAATAATAACATATTATTAATCCATTGAGCATTGTGTTCTATTGCTTCTTGTGCGGAATTTTCCAGTATCATTCTTTACTCTCAAAACTAAGTTAAACAGTTGAGTTTTAAAAGACCAAGTGAATAAAAAAATAGCAAGACCCCTAAACACGTGTCAAATGTAAAAGATAATAATAAAATAAATTATTACTTCATTAAAAGACCACATGTCAAACCGGCAAATTCAGGTGGGAAACAATACATTCAAAAACAGTAAAAAATTTGGTATCAATGTATTATGATGTGTGAATTCAAATGAGAATTGCAGGGGGGGGGTTAACAAAAAAAGAATTTTATTGGCGGCGAAAAAAGTTTCTACTTTCTGCATACACAAAGTACAGAATATAAAAGACATTTTTTGTTATTGTGAATTGTAAAGTGCCAGATTGTAAATTAAGGTCAAAGTGATATGGAAACCATTGGCGCTGAAGTAATGAGACATGATTGTGATTAATCCTGACTCTAAACAGACTCCTGATGAAATTCAAAGGAAATTATATTATTTCTGAAACTTAACATTATCACAGTATTATCACATTATCAAGTCTGAGATTCCATCCACACTTGTCACGCTATTGCCCCTCAATGAACTATTTTAAAGTAAATATAGTAAGAATAAGGCATTACTTGTCTAATTTTCCCTATATTTTATCCATTCCTGCTTCTTTTTAGTAACTGTATCTTCACGAAACCCCCTTGCCCCCTTAGTTAACCAGAAGTGATTCTGTTTGAGTATTGTGCAGCTTCTCACTTGGCCTTCCTTGAAGAGTTCCTGTTACTTGACAGACATTTCCCCCGTCACTATTCTTTGAAGCAGCTCAGAATGTGTTATCTAAGGTATAGAAAGTGTTTACAAATGTACTAGAGGTGAGAAAGCCAGTAATGCTACACAACATGAAATGGGGCCAAGCCATAGCCTTGGTTTAGCTCATAAAACCAAAGACATGGCCAGTCATGACACCACAGTAGCTCTCAAAGATCATAATCGTCTTTCACTCCTCTCAAGTCAAGGCAACCACAATCAGGGGCCTACTCAATGGAGTCCAGAGAAGGCTTTAAATGGCTTGAGACTCTCATTTGGGTTATAAGGCAGTGGAGTCCCACTGATTCAGCTCCTTGGTAAGCAATATAGCCCTGAAAAATTAGATAGGACTCGTCAACCTTGGGGTACTTTGATGTAGTGGCGAGCTAAACAATATATGGCCACATAGTGTGCCGGAATCCCCAACATTTATGCCCTATGTTTTCGGAATGCTATTCTCTTCCCTGAATATTTCTTGGTCACCATTGTTCTAGCAGCAACCCGGGAATCTGCTCCTCTAGTTTTGTATATGTTTTTGTATATTTATTGTTGTGGAGGTCTTAGTTTCAAACATTCCTACAAAATCTATAGCTGAATATTATTCTTGTTGCTATGGTTTCTCAGAAAACCTACTGTATAAGGTTAAGAAGGCATCATCCCTTACGTGTTGAGATTATACATAAACAAATAATTCTGACGCTTTGGCACCGGAATAGAGATGCTTGTCTTGTCATGTAAGAGTAATAAGCAATTTGGCTGTCACACAGCTAACATATGTTTCTAATGATCATGGCTGTATACCTGAGATGTTATTTACTCCAAACATAAAACCGTATCACTCAGAGGCTACGTAGTTTACACCCCCCCTTATTCACATTCTTGTAAATATTATTTATGTGCACACATAAAGCACTAAAACATAGAAATAACTACTATTCTTTACGTACAAATATTTTCTCTCATACCATGGAGGGGAAAAATTTATATTTTTAAGGAACAGTCAAACTAATTTTCCAGCTGTACTTTTGGAAGCACTCAAACCATGTCCTACATGTTACACGACACTTTTGTATCACCGTGTATCCTCATCACTCATAACAGCCAATTTTGTCAGAGACCCAATACTATACTACACACCAAAAAGACAGATGCTGTTTAACATGCATAAGTGTAAAGTTGTGTACAGAGTCAGTGTGCCCATTATTTATTAAATGTTATTGCAGGACTTCTCAATGGAGAAGGACATTATTTGAACATTAGCTTTCTGGTTACTATCTAGATTAGGTGTGTAAAGACATGCAGCCCCTTAGCTGCACCTGGCCCCTTTTCTTCCAGGTCGCCAGGCACTTAGTTGGTGGAGTGGCTTCCCCGTGATTGTTTTCTTCGTAGATTGAGCTCTGTGAAGCTGTGGTCAGAATTAAGCATTGACACCTCTGCTGCCAAGCAGCCTTGGGACTTTAGAGCTCCCCCTACTGTAAAGAGGAGGAGTCAGCAGCCGGCAATGCACCCCGGATGATGAGTGTGAGTGCCAGTGAGTTGTGTGAGGAGAGAAAGTGTTTGTGAGCAAGCATGCATGCATGCATGTTTGTGTGTAAGCATGTATGTGTAAGTTTGTGTGAGCATTCATGTGCATGCGGACAGACGTGTGTGTGAGCACAGACGTGTATTTTTCCACCCTGCCTGCCTGGACCCTGTCTATTGTAGATTATCCATCATGTGTACTTGCAGCCAGTAGTGGCCATCCTTCCCCATGTAAGCACCTCTGCTACTAATTATCTAGACAGCTGAGGTGGAATTCTCTCTTTAAATACCTGAGATTTCCATAATTCAAGGCCTTTGCATTGGAGTGACCTTCCTGTGTTACTCTACATTTGGCCCTCTGCTAGCAGCTCTCCGTGCGGATCCTACCCGTTTTGATGTGGCTTGTTCTGACGCTACTCTTTGGTTCCTTATTTGTCCTGTGATCTTCTAGTACTGACTGGGCTTGCTTGACCATGTCTACTTGGCTGAGTGTTCCTGTCGTGTGCCCTGCCAGCGAGCTATCCTGCCGTGTGCATCTGCCTCAGAACTGGTCAACACAACTGAAGAAGGCGCAGGTAGTTTTGTACTTACCTGTCTTGCCAGCTTACTCCAACTCAGACTGTATCATATATACATATTATTATTATTATTATTATCTTTTATTTATATAGCGCCAACAGTTTACGCAGCGCTTAATACAATACATAAATTCAAGGGATACGACAAGACAAGAATTGACAGACTAATACAAACCGATACATTTGGGGGAGAGAGTTATATACTCCAACTCAGACTGTATCATATATACATATAGATATATATATATATACTCCAACACAGACTGTATCATATATATATATACTCCAACTCAGACTGTATCATATATATATATATACTCCAACTCAGACTGTATCATATATATATATAATTATATACTCCAACACAGACTGTTATCATATATATATATATCTCCAACACAGACTGTATCATATGATATATAATATACTCCAACACAACGTTCATATATATATATATATTACTCCAACACAGACTGTATCATTAATATATATACTTCCAACTCACTGTATCATATATATATTACTCCAACACAGACTGTATTCATTATTAAATATATATACTCCAAACACAGACTGTATCAGTATATTATATATACTCCAACACAGACTTGTATCATATATATATATACTCAACACAGACTTGTATCATATATATATATTATACTCCAACACAGACTGTATCATATATATATATATACTCCAAACAGACTGTATTCATATATCATTATTATATACTCCAACACAGACTGTATCATATATATATATATATACTCCAACTCAGACTGTATCATTATATATACTATATATACTCCAACAAGACTGTATCATATATATATATAATACTCCAACACAGACTGTATCATATATATATATATTACTCCACAACAGACTGTATCATAGTATATATATATACTCCAAACACAGACTGTATCATGTATTATATATATATACTTCCAACACAGACGTGTATCATAACATATATATATATTACTCCAACACAGACTGTATCAACATATATATATATACTCAACACAGACTGTATCATATATATATATATACTCCAACACAGACTGTATCATATATAATATACTCACAAACTCAGACTGTAACATATATATATATATATATATATATATATATATATATGTATACATGCAACCTGTGCAACATGCAACATGCAATGTGTGTTTCTATTTGCTTGTCCGTACCTAACTACCAGTTACACTGCTCCTGGGCACTT
>VKOC01011020.1:0-11376 GCA_009364415.1 Spea multiplicata
GTGCAGGACTCGGGTAACGAGCTCTATGGCTTATAGGTTGACGTGTATTTAAAATGACCAAAGGATTTATACTTAAAAACATTCCGTAACACAAAGGAGGTTCTTGCGCTTTGTCAATTTTTGGGGGAGGTTTTGGGGGGGGCGAGTGGCAGCCCCTATAATATTTTCCTTATTACACCTCAACATAACTGTTACTGTCCAGGGAAGATCACTATTGAGACTCTTTACAGAATAGAGAGTGGCCATGGGCAAAAATTATGAGATAATTAAAAATAACAAAGGTATAATATTCAAGGAGGGGTAACTGAATCGCCGATAATTTAAACCTGTATTCAAGCAGGGATATGCACCATAAAATATTATATTCGTACCAGTTGGGTCAGCTCAAGGCTGTGTGACCCTGAGAATGACCCCCTTCACCCCGAGAATGGGGCAAAAATACTTGGGACTTTGGGTCGAACGGAGTACAGAAAGGTAATTAAATGGCCCCATTCAACGGTTTGGGGTAAATTGGTCTTAAAGGATTAGTTTGAGAGATAAATCAGTTAGTATTAATAAATACATATCCCTGGCTGTATTGATTGTATGTAAACGTACGGTGACTCTGTGCCTTCTTCTATCATGGTAACTATGGTTACGCACAGTAACATAGGACTTCCTAATGTCTGGTTTGAATTTCAACCTGTTTGCAAGCAACTGTTTGGTCAGTTCAGAATCCATTATCTGTCTTGATCTGACTTAAACAGGAATTTCAGGTGTGACCACATGCCAGGCTGCCTGGAACATGCATTACCTAAACGGGACGGCAACTCCAGACACGACCCCATCCCCAAAATATGTACGCGGGAGGGGGAAGGAAAACAAGGAACCCGGTCATCTTAGTCTGGGTTAGCAGGTCAATGTTTTTGACTTGCTGTTGTGAAAAACAGATGATGGTGGTAGATAAGTGGAACGGCCTTCCAGCAGAAGTGGTAGAGGTTAATACCGTGAGGGAATTTAAATTTAAACACGCATGGCATAGGCATTTGGCTTCTGAGTCTCAGACGAAACCAAGGACTAAATAACGTCGGCGTTTTTACGGCTAGTTTTGGGCTGAATGGTGCTTATTGGGCGTCAACTTTTATGTTGCTTTATGATTTCATTGATGACCCATGCAGGTTCACAATGGGTGCTATACTTATAAAAAATACAGCGTTGTCCTTCAGCTGTTATCTCTGCTAATACGTCTTGTGACAGGACAATACACGGGCAGACCTTCACCCCGGGAATTATCCCTTAGGGATAAGACCTAAGGGCTAAGCTGGCCCTGCATGATGTATAGTTCAATGGGTGCCGAGATTTGAAGACATCTTGCTAACTGAATTATACATTATACGGGGCCGGCTCTTCTCCCGCAGCAGCAGCTCACTAGAGATGATCCTTCACAATGTATAGCGGCGCCAAGGAACCGAAGCATAATAGTGAATAGAGAACTCTGTGTTTAACGACATTAAGGGCTGATGAAACTTTTTATACAAAGGTCTATGTAAAAAGATTAGCGTTTTCTGCCCGCTGCCATGTTTGTCGAGGCCTAGAACCTCTTGTGCCTCCTCAACCCCCACCCGTGCTGTTTATTGTGGCCCATTGTATGACGGAGTATTAAGCCATTAGCAGGGCCAATATTGATTTAGGGAGTAAATAGCCTAAAACGCTCCATTCAGACACCCTTTTTTGGGGACAGAGACAGAGCTCGACGGGACAGCAGGATTCAGGGCCGCAATCCCATGTTCCCGCGCGCGGACTCTCTACCTCCCCGGCTCCGCTCCAGCACCCAAAGCTACAAACTAGGCCTTCCCCATACCCTTCCTCTTATCTGGAATTATGTTTGGGGTTCAGGTTGAATGATTTTCTAAAGGTTTTCAGTGTTTTTTTAAATTTTTCATTTTTTGGCAAAAACCTAAGGTCCGCGGTCTAAATTTTTTCAGTTTTTACCCATATCTGTTGTCCCGTGTAGCTGACAAACCAGGCCTTTTAAGTGGCCTGCCTGGTACATAAAGGTACCTCGGTCTTAAAGGATAAGTTTGAGCGATAAATCTGTTAGTATTGATGGCGTTATACTACCCCCTTTAATAAATACACATTCCTGGCTGTATTGATTGTATGGAAACGCAGGGTGACTCTGTGCCTTCTTCTATAATGGTAACTATGGTTACGCACAGGAACATGCATATATATATATATATATATATATATCTATCAAGCTATATGAGGATGTGCGTTTTTTCTTATGATTAAAGCGAATAATTATGAGAATTTGAAGAAACCACGGATAATTTTATCAAACACAGCAATGCAACACAGGGCAAAAAGTTTTATTGTCAGGCATGTGATGAAAAATATACATTTATTTTCTCTTCGTAAACGGGAAAAATTATGAACTTGGTTAACTAAAATATTTTTAGGGTGTAATATGTGAAATTAGAAAGAAAAAAATGAGATGGACATAATTTTTTAAAATATTTTACCTTAGTTTGTAAAATAAAAACAATGGCTGATTTTTGAAAGTGTATTTTTCATATATATGTGTAAGTGGCGATGACATCGACGTAGTAAGCGATGCGATGACACCGACCCCCTTTTATCCGCTCTTTGTAAATAGCCCCTGTGCATTTTGTGCTAAATATATAGGCTGAGCTTGTACGCACACGGAGCATGTAAATAACACGTATACCTGTGGCCCCTAATTGACATGTTACTTGAATCTGTGCCTAGGGGCACCTTGGTTATAAACCCAACCTATGAGGACATCAATGACATGAAGAGAGATCCGAAGATAGGGATTATAAATTTCTTTTGTTCTCCATTGCATTCCTTGGGAGGTAGAGAGCCACTTAAACAGGCCATGGGCCGTATGTGTCCTCCAGGGTCCCCGACGCGGACCACGGAATCCCACTGTCCCAAAAGGCGAGTGTCATGGCGAGTACCTTTATGGAAGATTAAATAAATGTGTGTTTTTGGATCTTTGTTTATGTGATTGATGTTCCTCCGTTTCCACCGACCCCTATGGCCTTTCAGCATAGCCTTGGTTCCCAGACCGTTGCCACGCAGAGCACCGGAAGATAGCGGCGGCACGAGGAGCTCGGCTTACACAATATTTATAGCGTCCCCCCATGTTAGCAGATAAAATAAACACAACACTGTACTGAGGTACAATAAATATGAATATTCAACACATGTTATGAGGTGAAAGTTCGGCCAAATACCCAGTTCCATGTTTGAGAGAGAGATTTTGCCAGTAGATGGATAAGGATTGGGGGCGTCGGGGGGTGGGGATACCGAAATATTTGAAAAACCAATATAAAACCACCCACCCGGAGCAGAGCGCACCAAATTTACATGGGCGGCCATTTTGACCTTGTAATTCAGACGAAGCTTGGGGCAAAAAAAACGGGCAAACCAGAACCCCTTGACACGGCTACACCCCATTTCGTGTCCTAATGTTGCCACAGTCTCCGGGGCATGTAACTGTATGGTGACAACTGGACAAGCATGCGCCACAATAACATGGGATCCGTCGAAGTGCCACGGCTGACGTTTGTGTCCTTTTCAGCAGGTGGTGGCCAGAGACTGGTGGATGGGTGGCTGGAAGCAGCGCACGTGTTCCACCGTGGAGCTGTCGCTTTCCACCGATTTCATGTACTTGTTCAGGACCGCAAAGATCTCGTTGTTGAGAATTTGGTATTTCCGGATTCGGTCGGCCATTTTTTTCAGAGGCTGGATATTAATAACGAAACAATTATTAGTATTATGAGGGGGAAACAATTTTTAGTTGCATGCTTCACTTCCTCACCATCTCAAGCCTAAATGTGGAAGTAGAGTGCAAAGAAAGATGGCTTCCCTCAACATGTTAAGGATATAATGCAGTCAACATTTGACAAAATGAAGCAAAATTACATTTTGGTTCAAAATCCAGAGCAAAGAACTAAAATTGTGTAGTAAGTGAGGGGTGCACCGAAATTTGGGAGAGAAAGGGCTCGTAGGAACAAAAACGTACCACATTTTTTATGATTTCGTCTTTGCCGTCCTGCCGTTGCACTTTGAGGAGATGGTAGCAAAAATCGAAGAGGTCGAAACGACGCTGCTGACCCAGAAGCACGATAATGGCGCAGCCGGCCCAGTTTAACCCGTCTCCGAAACACTGCCTACAAAGCGTAGGGACGGGAAATGGGTAAGAAAAAAAAGAAAAAATCAAAATAAAATGAGATAAAATATAAAGAAAGAAAAAGTCCAGAGGAAGAAGAACCTGCCTACTCATTCAGTGAGGGAATAAGACGAATAGAAGGAAATTAAACTCCTTAGACCCTTAAGGAACAACACTTACTCTGCTGTAAACTCATTGGTCCCCACCGGGATACAATACACAAACTGCATGGCGCTCCAGAGCCGGTGGAATTCCACACATTCGTCCACGTGCATGACACCGTTGGTAGGTGGTGGACCCCGCCAGATCGGGTCCTGCAGGTAACTTCGGATTCGGGTCAAGATGACTTCAAACATGGACAGTCCGCAGCACAACCTCTCCTTTGTCAGGAGGTCTCCTTCCCGAGCGATGGCGATTTGCTTAGAGGAAAACAAAATGGTTATGAACAGATCATGTGGTTCATGAATTATAATCTCAAAGGCTCAACAAGAAGAACACGGGTCATTCATATCGTCTCTTAAGGATTAATTCACTAACCAAATTTTGTCAGAAGTCAGAGGGCATCCCTGAGCCCCAGGATTTTACTTAACAGAATTCTTTATTTCAGTTCTATTGGTTTCCCCCTCCTTTAATCCTAGTCTTCAAAAATACCTTAAATGTATCAAAAAAGGGAAGTCAATTGGTAAAAATATTTTTCTCCCCCAGTGCTGTATAGAGTAATATCCCCCCCCCCAATGCTGTATACAGTAATGTAGGTTGGCATTAACAAAACCCTGGTTTTATCTCATTCTGTGTCAATAAATCTTTATCTGCAGACCTGGAGGCTGCCATTGTTGTCAGTCATGTGATATTTTGGGTGACTTTCCCGGCTCAAACACCACACTGAGACAATGCTTTATGGCAATGCTAATGAAGTCGGTTCCTCTATTGACATTTATTAGTCTCAGTTTCCGGTTGAGTGATTAGAAACTGAGCCTTCCTATTGTTTACAGCAGAGAATGGTGTTTATCTAGTAGATGGGTGAGAACCAAACAGAAGGCTAATATGTAGCTGCCTGAAAACATCATATTCTGCAAAAACTGATACTGGTAGCCGTGGCAAAAAACTTGACTTTTGTGAACCAAAAATTAGCTTTTACTTTGAATTCTGAAGTTTAACCGATGACCACAAGAGGCCTCTGCAGTAAGAGTCCGCAATAAAGAGGCAGTGTGTACACCGTGGCTGGATGTTGCCTATGGTCACTATATGATTGAGATCTGAGCTTTGGTACCTGTGGTGTTCCCAGTCTCTCGATTAATGGGACCAGGTGCAGTGGGGCATACTTGGCTTCAAGTCGTTTCATCCTCACCTCCAAACGTTCCCCTTCTACAAGATAAAAAAAAGCACATAGGTCAGCCAAGATATTGTGATTACGTGGAATGGGTTCCAAGTTCCAAGGGTTTGTTGGCCCATTTCAGGTAAAGTTATCACTTGCCTTTGATGTAGACACGGGGTAAGATATTCTGGAAAGGAGCTGCATGAAGAAGGTCACAAACTTCTTCCTGAGACTGGGGGAGAAGAATCGAGTGTGATGGAGGTTGTGGAAACCATGGACCATATTTATGCGTTCATCCCTAAACCTGAGTCTCATTTGATCTTGAGACACAACTTGGAGGGATGCATAAGGTCTTGGACAGTAACCCTGGGGAACTTAAAGTTGTGTTGGCTAAGAAAAGGAAACTTCTTCCCAGTGCACAACCTTGACCAACGTGGACCTTGGTGAATAGACCTCTCTATTTACTAGCTAACCTTGAGTAACTCAGGAACTGTGAAAGGACGGAACAAAGGCTACAACATCACCATTTTTTAACCAACGCCCAACGAATATTAGTGTTCCTGATATTGTTTTTGCAAGAGAATTTCTACGTGTATCTTACCAACGCCTGCTCGATAAGCAGACAGAAGAGTATGGCATTCCCAACCTCTCGCAGGCTCTGGAAAACATCGGTTTTTAACTCTGCGTATTCTATTATGTCTTTCAGCTGGTGGTGAAAGAACTCAAGGATCCCTGATGGAGAAAGATCAAAGTCACACACGGAAAGCAGAAGGATTTCAACAGATACAAGGAAGCAGGAATCGAGACTGATCGTCTATACTGCGGCCACCTAGCTTCTAGTTTCCAAACAAAATAAAATAAAATAAAAAAACACTTGAAAGATGGTAAGTAGATCACATACTGAAAAACTATATATATTACCGAAATAAATATTATTATACAAATGATTTACCTTATTATCTCCATTGCATTACCTTTACCGGTATATTATACTCTGAGCTTACCTGGGGACCCATACTCGTGCCTCGGCAGCCGACAGATTTTTGGCATGACCTCAATAAGTGTTTTGACGTACTGGAGTATCGTTCCTTGGAGCTGCAAATGAAAATAAATATATAATATATGTTTCCAAAATCTTATTCTTGCCACCATATATTTTCACTGCCTACTCACCAGGCTCTTGACGATTTTTAACAGCTCCTCCATCACCACGGCTATACCCTGATACCCTAGGAGGCGGCAAATGGTCTTGAAGTGTGGGGGTCCAACAAAGTTCCGGTATGAACTGTATATGTGACTATAGGCAATATTGAGGGGCTGTGAGAGAGGGAAATAGAAAAAATGGGATTTATGAAATATCCTTCTGCGTTATAGCGAAATATATTAACAGGTAGACAGACATATATTGTAGATGGACATAAATAGAAATGATATACAGACGAGAAGCGCCATCCTTAACACCATTAGTTGGTCTACCGGTGGGAATTCTTCTACCCGATAGAGTAACTGTTTTCCAACAGTACCCATGTTCATTTATATTACATTTACTGACCTTTGACCCATACAGGTAATATGGCTGGACATTTGCTGGCTTGTCTCTCTGTGGCTCCTGCGTAAAGGGAATGGCAGTACGAACAAACCTGGAGATAATTTGAAATATTATGTCAGGATTTTAAAGTGGCTGGTGCTTCCGTGGAATCAAAGGCTGTGCTGTTCCTTATGATGGTCCTCACCCCATTCCCTCAAGATTGTAAGCTTAAGAGACGGGCTCTCTCCACCTAATGTATCGGTTTGTCTTAGTCTTTCATACCCCTTTAATATATGTATAGTAATAAGCGCTGCGTTAATTGTTGGGGCTACATAAATAAAAGATATTAATAATGACAATACTGGATGAATTTATTAATTTATGATGTCATATAATAATGAAAAAAACTACTAAGTAGAATAGTATACTAGAAGTAGACTACGTGGACTATCGTGTTGCCCACCTGTTGGTCGAGCCGTTGTAACAGTAGTTAGGCAGGAAGTCAAAGTTCAGCTCCCAGAAGACGTGGAGTGTGTTCCTGCCGTAAGGGGCTGAGACATTGTGATTAGCCTCTCGAAACATGGCGTCAAAGCTGTCCAGGGTCAAGTGCTTGGAGAGCAGGCGATGAGTCAGACGATTAATATCAAGAAGCCATTCCAACTCCTAAAACGGCGAAGACATTTGAAGGAATCAGAAAGAGGAGAGAAGAAAAGTCATGTTTCGTCTTTATATCCGGAAACCCCAACTAACCCCTAACCAACTGTGGGTTCCAAAATGTCCACCGACTCATAGGAAAGACCGAGATAGCTACTCTTTGGACAGACTCACCACAATAGACGTCAGATCCTCACTTTCAAAGCGGCTGATGGCCTGATCCAGGGACTTATACATAGCAGCCGAGATCCTCTGAGTGATCAGCCTGTTCAGGTCAATGGATCGACCCAACAACTGTGTAAAAGACGAAAGCGTGTGAATAAACAAAGTATATTTCTCACAACCGTTAGTGGAGCACAATAACCAAGATAGACAATTTACCCAAACCTGTACTTTCCAGTAAAAAAGATGAGCAGCCACCCACCTGCACGTGCCGCTGTTTGAGGAGCGTTTCATAACGATTGGATGGCGGGTATGGAATAATCACCCCGTAGTTCTTGCACTCGGCTCGGAAACGTTTATCTAGTAAAACACTGCCGGAAAGATGAATGAGTTTCTATTCTCTAATGTTTTACCTCGTGGTAGATCTCCCGGTACATCAATGGATCCGTGCTTAGTCTTACCTGCCTGACATGGCCTTGTAATAAGCAAAGATCTGATCCGATAGTTTGTATACAAATTGGTCAAAGCACAGGTTGACCTGAAGGAAATAAATACCAGACTCAAAATTCTTCCCAACAAAGCCTTCAAACTTCAGAAAATCTACACACCAACAATGACCCAACTTGGTCATTTCCAAGTTACCTCTTCCTGATTGGAACAGGTACAGAAAAGTGCCCAGCGTGCCCGAGACCTGATTTGTTTTACAATTGCTTTGATCACCTCTGTTATTTTATACATTATTTTTTTAAGGTGAGTGGTGTCTATTATATAGATATATTAGCATTGCCAGAATTGTAATGCTTACCTCGGCTTCAATCTCGTCATAAAGAAACTGCTTCTTGAATTTAGTCAGAGCATAATATGCGCTGTCGTTATACAGATCCAGGGGATACAGCACATACCTGGGAAGACAGGAAAATAATAATCATATATTATCATATTTAGAGCCTTCCAGGTCTGCCCTCCCGGAGCTTTCTCTTTCTCGCTCCTATTTGGAATCGAGAAGGGAACATGGCCAAGACAATGGGCAGCGTAGAAAACTCCAAGCCTTTGACTGGTGAAACAAATTGGAAGGATGGACTTTAAAGGGTTAATAATGATCAGGTCCTCTTGTAATACAATTATAATATTATGTTATATATAATTAATTACTAACATATCTCAGAAAGCTCAAATGCTTGAAGGTGAAACGCTGAAGGTGAACTGCTTTGGGAAAGCACCATCATTCAGATCATGAAACCAAGTTGACTGCCCAATTAGTTTATTGTTTATTTGGGAATAATAACAAATCTACTTTAATGTATGATCTGTTTTTTTGGTTTTTTTTTGGTTCCTTAAGATTGAAAAATATGCTTAGAAATAGTAATATGAACAGGATCCCCAACCCTTACTCCATCATGGAAGGTTCCTTGGTTTCCAGGATATGGTCCGTAAGGATCCAAGGCATCGACATCTCAATCGGGAACTGGATGCGCCTTCCCATGGTGAGCTCCAGGAAGAACTCACGGAACCACAGCTGGGACAGGTCACAACACTGCTGCAGCGCCTCTGCGGGTCAGAAGCACAAGCCAAGGGTTCAGCAACGGCAAGGTGCATTCACAAGATGGGTACGTGTTATGGTAGACAATCGGGATATTTCATAACAACGCCTTGATTTACTATTTTGCTCTTAAATCATTTTTTTTTGTGATAAAAAAGACTCGCTATCCTTTATTTTTTTGTCTGCAGAGAAACATAGAAAAAAAAATATCCAGAATTTGTGAATTTTGGTGAAAGCCAAAAATGGGAGTTATTGGATCGCAAGCTCGTTGGAGCGGGGGTCTCCTCACCTCTTGTTTCTGTAAGTCAAATCGTTATGTTATAAGCTACTAGTTATGTCCTGTCTACCCATTGTACAGCGCTACGGAATTTGATGGCGCTATATAAAACAATAAATAATAATCTTTAAAATGTCCTGCACTCAATGTGTCAGACTACGCACCGCTGAAGTTGAGGAGGTGAGTAAAGAAGAAGGAATGCTTGTGGAACTCTTCAATGGCTTGTACGATAGGTCCATCCAGGCTGCTGCGTAACGTCTTCTTCGAGCCGCTTTTATCAGCGATCAGAGACTCCAGCATTGTGCGCACCATGTAAAGCTGTTTGAGATCATAATACGAGAGCGTTCTTATTATAGGAGGAACATACAACGTAATACACATATTACATCACTTTGTAGACCATGAGAACCCCTCCATTATGTCTGGAGTGGAGGGGTGCATCTAGCAGTAAGAATAAAGATGGGAAGAAAGTGTAGAAATATTTATTTGAACCTCGGAGACCCTTAATATTTCACAGTAAGAGGAGCTTCTTGGATTGGCAGGAGCTTTCACAACCCAACTTTCCATCAACTACCTGTGACCATTATAGAGTTAGCGGAGTTCTTCTAACTCGGTTATCGGATGCTATCAGTGCTTCAAAATATAATTCCAAAAATAAAATGATGTGGAATTATTTCAACCTTCTAATGGAAAGAGCTCCCGGGCGGAAGGACAGTTCAGGCTGGTTTGGGGTTTAGACTACTAAATGGGTGAAGCTCTTTTCCATTATAAGTTGCTCTCGCTTCATCATACTCCATGTTATGTGCAATTAGCCACGAGACAATGTGTGATGCGAGCCGATGCATTATACAGACCTGAGTACTGGAGGGTCCGACTGCTCTCCGAGGAACTTTGATATCAAAGCCACCTTTTGGATCCTTCTCTCCGCGCAAACAAGGATCGTTGGGGGGCTCGCGGCCACCCTCCCAATCACATATGGTTTTACGTATTGCCTGCAGGACACTGAGAGACGGTAGGAGAGTGATTACCGGTAACAAGAGGCAACAAGAGGTCCAACTGCACTTCTGTAGGGCTGGTTCTATGGGGACCTGCACCGGACAAGCAGCCACTCATAAAGTGCCTATATGCCCTGTATAAACTCTATTATTTAAACCTAGAACCAATACAAACCGGGGGAAAAAAATACTGTTTATATAAAGGTATTAGATTGGAAGCTCAATTCAGAGCTAGAATAATATTTCGACTATCCAATGATACAATGTAACAACTGGAAGAATATTTTTGAAGACAAATGACACAGCCAAATTAGGACTCTAATCTCGAATATGGGACTGGGACCAGAATTGATTAAAAAAATTAAAAAATCTCTGCTTTTGATCCACCTATGGCTCACTAAATCCTTTGCGTATTGGAAAATAACCATTTTATTCTCGAATATACCCTCAAGAATGATAACACCATAAGCGAAAGCTGTAGCTATCAGTGCCACCAAAGAAGCCGCTTGATACAGATTTAGACGCAATTTGTAATCTCCTGGATTACCTAATAAGAACATTCTTCTTCTTGCGCACCGCCTGCCGGAGGGGCTCCCGGAGGGCGCTTTGAGCAAAGTCCTGTAGCGCGGCGTATATTGTATTACGTATGGCTTGGTTAAACACACTCTCCATTCGGCCCATCAGCACTTGCAGACCCTTCACCATCGCAATCACCTATACAAAAC
>VKOC01011021.1:0-13193 GCA_009364415.1 Spea multiplicata
AAATGTTTGTAAATGCGCGCGAGTGTGTGATAGCATGGATGTGTAAGGGGGGTGGTAGCATGGCGTAGGGAGGCTGTAATCACACCCCTATCATCCCCAGGTTCCAGCATGTACTGGCTGCCTGGGTTTGATAGGATTATGATTGTGTTTATATATTTACACACCTCCAGAAATGTGCAGAGTGGCAAATAGGGGGGGGTATAAGGCATTTCTGGGGGCGGCAAGATGCTGCCTAAAACTGGGGGGCAGGGTTAGCAAATAAAAAGGAAAATAAAAACAATTTTTTTTCTACAATCTATAGTTTTTTTATTTAAATTATGAAAAAACTAGTTTACAGAATTAATATTTACTAGGAAACTTTTTTCCTTAGGTAGCGCTGTTTATAGTTTAGGCTTTTTTTCATTTTTTCCTAAATTAATATTTGATTTGGGGGGGGGTGGGGTTGTCTATAATCAAGCAAGTACAGGTATTATTATTAATTATTTTTATTATATCGTGTCAAAACAATAACTGCTTGCTAGGCTGTGTTTTCTATCATTTACACATCTGCACTGCGAGGCTGGAATGGCTCTATTATAAAATTAGCTCCCCAAAATCCATACTACTTCTGGTCTGTTATGAGCCTGATAATGCAGGTAAGAACTTTTTTTATATATATTTTATTTTTTTAAGAAATTGCCCAGTGCTGCTATAATGTATAATGCTCAATCTGTATCATGTGAGGCTGATGTCATGGGAGTACCTGTGCTTTGGATTCTCGATATTCAGCTCTGCCCTGACATCATGTGGTTATAGATGGGATGTCATGATGTTGGGTTAAGGCCTGCATTTTGTCCTGGTATTTTGTTAGGGTCTTCCTTGGGTGTAAACCAAACAGACTTATAGTGTGATACATCAAAGGGGTCTGTGGAATGGCTGTTACAACACAATACAACACAATAAATACGTTTTTAAGCCTATGGTAGTATCTTACTTTATTGGGGATTTGCGTTGTACAGCAATAGCTTTGCTATCATGGTAGGTAGGGTAATTCTTATTACTGGCATGTTAATAAAAAAAGTAAAAAAATAAAATAAAAAAAAATTAAGTAAGAATTGTTTATGCTTCAATCCATCCAGTCTATTTCTGCACAAGATGAGAATCTCTCGAAAACAATGTTTCTGCCTTTGGCTGAGAGAATGGTGGAGAAGATGGTGAGAGAGGACAAGATAGAGGCTGAAGCCGAGGTAATGAGACTTGTTCCCAAACATTAGAATAGTTTAGTTTTGTGTGCTTCATAGCACATTGTGTGCTTCATAGCATGCTGCAAATTTATAGCCACTGTGGTCAGTTGTTTCTTGTAATCATCTCCTGTAATGGTGGGGGTTTTTTTGTTTTGGTTAAACATTTTTCATTAAAATGACATTCCCCCAACGTTTAACTGGAGGTGGACTGTGTGATTTATGCTATGCAAGTCAGAAATGAGCCCACTTCCTACTTAACAAAATTAACAATTTCTTTAAGTAAAAATCTATCTTTACATCCTTTTAAAGGGTAATTGATAGACTCGGCTGGCCAATAAATTCACTGTACTCCTGGTAGCAACCTGATGAAATAATTTCCACCGCAAGTCTTCCCTCCCCATGTCGGGCGATTTGCTCCTGATATCAGTTAGGCATCAGTGAGACCCATGAAGAGACGCTACTACTCCTAGACATGCCAAGATGCCCCCTGATATTGCAAAGTGAATGTGCTTCTTGTGGCATGGTAAATTAACCATTAACGGGGACTGGGAAATGACAAAAACACACAAACCAAGATTTTTACATTAAAAAAGAAACACACATAAAGCTGTTAGAACAAACTATACCATCCAAGAAGAAGTTGGCCAAAATAACACTTAGGATGCAATACTCCATCCTTTATATTTATCACCGGCAGGGATGCTTAATCGTAACCATTGGAAAAAGTTTACAGGTAACATTAAAAGAAAATATTAAAAATGTATGAAAAGATGCCTGACCCATTTGTATACCTTTTTTATATGTATCTCTCTCTAAGGGAGACGTTTGGCCCACCAAAAATTTTTTTTTATTATTTTTGGTTCCTCATCATTACTTTTAAAATCAGGAAACGTCAGATTTTCTTCCATGGGCTATATGAAGGAATGCATAATGTTTCCTTATTTTAAAAATATATTCTTCATACATAATTATAGGCAATGCATAATATGCTGACAAAAACATGCCATATTTGTCATTGGAAACATAAAGGGGGGGGGATCATGGTTGAAGCAACATATATGGTAAAAATAACGAGTTAAGGGTAGTTGCTAAAAAGTAACCTCTATCTCCATATTGATACTTTCCTCTGCATGACATACAGCTCACTCCAAGCTCTCTTTTCTCCGTCCAATCTGTGCTAAGAAGGAATTGTTTTCTGGCTTGCAGTTTTGTCTTACCGATATTCCTTTACACTATGGCAGTCCCAACCCCAGTGAGTTTCTGCTGCAAACAAGTCCTTTATAACGCATAGTTCTATACATTGTGTATTGCCAGCTCAGGAGCACGGCACGGCCCTCGGTAATGCAAAGTGAATTCCGCGCCATGAAACCACATCTCTTCTGCTCTAGTAAATAACCCCCCCTGCTTTAATACTGTCAACATCTGCTGCTTTTTTTGCTCTTTTCAGGTTGAATTGTATTATATGATTTTGGAGCGCTTGGGGAAACACGAAGAGGCTCTGGAGGTCATAAGAGGCAAGCTGGGAGGTATGGAAAAGGGAGAAATATGGAAGCCTTTATCCCTTTTTATACTATATATATTAAAATCAGGGATGCTGGGGGTTGGCGTGTTGGTACAGTATTAAAGACGTAAAAATAAACAATATTGTATTCTGTAATGAAAATAATCATTCTTTACGTTGGAAACTTGTACTTGCCAACTGCATTTTTACATGGATTGTCACCATCTCATGTATACTGAGCGGGACCTTTGAGTGAGTGAATGCCATAAATGATCATTAGTGTCTGTTCACTGACTGCATTGTAAACGCCGTGGTGTTATGAATTGGTTATTTTTTTTTAATTGAAGCATATTGTCTTCCTTTGCCCTTTATATTAACTCCTGTTTCTGTTGCTACCCAGAGAAGTTAACAAGTGAGTTGCAGAGTCGTGAAAACAAATGTATGACGATGTACAAGAAGTTGAGAAAATGGCCGGAGTGCAATGCCCTCTCCAAGAGGCTTCTCTTAAAAAAGTGAGTCCTGCTTTCGTGCTGCCGTCTGTATTCTGTGAACCGGCTGGGTGACGTAAAACACGTTTTAATTACATGCATTTTCTGAATGTACAGTCTAGAGGGATTGAGTATGTAGTTATGAGAAGGATAGGGCTCCATGGCTCATGGTTAGTGATGGTGAGAGTAAGGGACAGAATGTTTTGTGAGTGGGGTAGAGGGGTCAGTGTTGGGGTCCTTGAAGTGTGGCATAGGGTATTGCAGACATTTGCATTATTAAGCCTTAGAGGATAGAGGAAGTCGGTGAAATGACTGATAGGTCCAGGATGTAGAAAGAATGATAGGAAGAAGACAAATGGGGATAAGAACACGCTGAAGTCCGTATGGCAGCCATACTTGTTGTCTGTGGCAGCATTGAGTGAAGGCTGGGAATCGAATGTAACATTTTACATCATCTAAATGTGTACTCGAAATAATCCTCTCAAGTGACACTTTTATGATGAGAGACACACTGAAAAATATATACTTTATCAAAAAAAAAAATAGCTCTAAATGTATTATATTGGCTACATCTGATATAAAACATGTGTACGGTTCATATAACACTAACTCGTGGGTAAGAGTCTGACCACCCCTGCTTAATGTGTACATCTCTCCTTGCTGTAGCTCAGATGACTGGCAGTTCTATCTGTCCTACTTTGATTCCCTCTTCCACCTTGTTGAGGACGGCTGGACACCTCCAGCACAAGAGCAGATGTAAGTCACAGCATGCTGTAGCATATTGGTGCATTAATAAGCAATTGTGACAGTGTTGCCATACAAAAGCTACATAACGGTCTTTATCTGCAGTGAGTTTACGGGTACCTCCAGCTTGTCTCGTATTATACAGGGAGACGTCACACTGCACAACATAATGATCTTTTCTGTAGGTCACTGGAAGGCGATCTGGACTACACATTAGAACAAGCGGCCCAGTTTGTGGAAGGACAGATAGCAGCAGAGTCCAAGAGCCAACGCCAGCTCCGAGGGCCGCACCTAGCCAAGCTGGAGTTAATAAAACGTCTGCGAAAGAGAGGGTGTAATAATGAGTACAAGCTGGGTAAGCAAAAGGAACCCAGAAGGAAACTATTTTATTGATGTCTCTCTAGTAGAATTTATGTAACGGTTATTTAAAATTTATACCTGTTAGTATGATGGGCTTTTTTGTAGTGATTTTTGCTTGTAATTTAATATTGTACCTGAAATTGTAGTCTAGTTATTATTAAACAGATCAGTTGTATAGATTATATATGATATAACTGTTAGTAAGTGCCCTTGAAATGCTCTTGATAGTCTTCTGGGGCTTTGTTAACATTAAATTACTTTGTAGAAGATAGCAGGGATGCTGACTATATCTTTCTTGCTGTTATGTATGGTGAATGAATTGTGTCCTTTGTGCAGGAGACCCAGAAGACCTGATGTTCCAGTACTTCATTAAGTTTGGGGACAAACCATGTTGCTTTACGGACCTCAAGATCTTTATAGACCTTCTTCCTGTCAGCCAACACATGAGTGTATGTACAAACCTCACAGCCTGAACTAGCACAGTGCAATGGGATTATCGTGGCTTCTTTATAGGATTGTCTTCCGGTTCGGCAGCTGCACCGACAGTTGTGGTGTACATGCCGGGTGTAACCAGGTCTTGAATATCACACGAAACGGGATGATGTTTGAATTAAACACGATTTCATATTCCGTTTAGCTGTTATCTTCCTACATCATGTTTATTTGTGAGATGTCCATCACTGTTCCAATGTCATACCTTTCTAAAGGGAAAGATAGCTCTTGGCTAATGACTTCCACCTGCCGCAGCTGATCTGTTTTGGTGAATAGGATGCCGTTTGGGGCAGATGTGTCCCTGGTATATCATTTTCCTTTGATACGATATGTAGATGTACAGATTCTCTAAATTTGGTATTTCTAACTGCGAGGAGGACTGGCTAACCTTTTAGAGGAAGAAGTCCTAATCTTAAACTCGATAGTCACCAGCTTAGATGTAACACAAAATAAGTGTGCATCATGCGGTGCCAGCTCTGCAATTCCTCTAAAGGAACTAGGTGATAAACCCCTTTTATAGCAAGCATGTGTGTTAAATAATACAAGAAAATGAAGTACGCATACTTAACATCCCTCTTACGTTTGCAGTTTATAAACCGATTGCTGGGGTCGTTACAACTTACTACAGCAGCTGCAGGTGAACTTGCGTTGCCAGAAGACATCAAGGCCTTGCAGAGACATCTGTGTGTCGTTCAGCTCACCAGACTGCTTGGTATTTACCACAAGATGGACAAAGCCCAGAAGCAGGAGGCCGTACGTGAGATGACCGCACGATACCGGCATGGGCTAGTGTTTGGTGAGTAACTTTATTCTGGCAATCTTATCTGTTTTCATGGCAGGTAACAAAATCTTGTCTTTATAGTTGGACCAGCCTGGTCCCAGTTTAAGTCTCCAGATCAGAGAGATTGTTTCTGTTTAGGGCAGCACTCTATATAAAGATTGTCTGTTTTTATAACTGCTTTTATTTTCACTTACTCCGACAGGGAAGTCATGTCTGAAAACAGAGCTGCAGTTCTCGGATTACTACTGTCTCGTAGGAGCTCACATGCTTCTGGATCTATGGATGGATGGCAAGTATATTAACAAATGTCTCTATCTAAGTCTGTCAGACACAGTGTCTCCATTGAAATTACTCTGACTTCAGTGTTAAGGTATTAATGGCTCGTAATTGTGAGTTTATGGCCATACATAGTGATTTCTAGAGGTTAGGGTTTTGGCTTTCCTTGAGCCCTATATGGGGTTGGGTGAACCGAGCAAGGTGACAAACTCATCTTGTTGAGCCAACACTTCTCACTGATTAGTATGCTTTAACTATTCAGGGGGGGGGGGGGTACCAGGAGCAAGTTTGTCTTTCCTGTCCATTTTTTTTAAGTATTGTCCTTGTTAACAGGTGAAGAGTGGGCTGTGTGGCATTGCTTAACTCTGTTAGAAGAAGGGTTAAGTAACAGCTCATCAAATGCCCAGTTTAAACTGCTACTTATTCGGATTTACTGCGCCCTGGGAGCATTTGAACCCGCAATGGAGCTCTACTCCAGCCTTGACGCGAAGCACATTCAGCACGACACCATTGGGTGAGTTTTATATACATACGTGTGTGCGCCACGCTATCCGAATTCCAACAAAATAAACCACAGCAAGTCTATTAGAAAAGATTATAGTTGTCAATATTGATTTCTCGTGTTTCTGACGGGTACATAGCTATGGACTGAAAGTCCCTTTAATCCTTATGAGAAGCTAAAGAAATGTTAGTTATTTGCCCATAGTGGATTACATTATTGGAAACCATTTTCCTCAGACAGCAAGGAGGCGGAAGTAGATTCCTAATCTTTCTAACGTCACTGTGGACAGTACATACGCAGACTTTAACCATGAATAGGCAGGTTGACAGAGCTAAGGTTGAGAAGGACTTGTATGTCATATTTTGCAGGTACCTGCTGACCCGTTTTGGAGGGCCCTTGGGTCACTACACATCTGCGTCTCAAGCCTGCAACGCTGCTCTAAGGTTTTTCCACTCCAACCAGAAAGATGTGAGTATACTTCATTTTTACCTTCTATGTGTACGTGAAAGATCAGTCACGTTCTGACATGTTCTGTTTTATTTTCCAGACATTCTTGTTACATGTATTCTATATACATTTGGTTAATCTTCCCGATTTGGGGTACAAACTGTCCTTTTGTTAAGAGGGGACCAAATAGCCATTTATATATTATTACCACCATTGATGTGTAACTGTGTTTTATCATCTTTACCCAGTATAATGATTTAATCAGAGCACAAAACAACTTATCACTTATAGTTTCAAAGGACTTTATTGCCACAGTAGCCCCAAAAGCTTTGTAAATTTGTGGGGTTTTTTTAAGTGACAACCTTTTGAAGAAAAAAGTGATCCTCTTACAGTTCTTTTCTGAACATGCTCGAACATTTAATTAATGTTTTTGTTAAGCTGGCACATTATGTCCAAATATTGGCATTGGCCACTGACTGGTATTGAATGCTCTTTTGGGTTTTCTTTTTAATGCTGTGGCACTATTTGTGGTATTTTGCAAATGTCTTAATATAAAAGTTGGTAACCATGCCCTTTTGAGATATAACATTATCCATTTAATAGAGAGGTTATTCATGCTTATGCTCGTCCGTGGTACATTGATTGTATTCTGGGAATAAATATATTTGTGTGGCTGGCTCTCTTTTTACTTTAAAATTCCCATAATCAGCCCTGGATTTGGCTAGTGGTTAGCTAACCATGTAAAGTTTCTGCTTTTAAACTTTGTTGTTTTAACAGATGGGTGTGTACGAAACTATTCTGTGTTTAAATTCTTTAAATATTAAATCAACTATTTCTGCCTTATCCTACCCAGACCTCAGAATATATCATTCAAGCATACAAGTATGGGGCATTTGAGAAAATCCCAGAATTCATTGCTTTTAGAAACCGACTGAATAACTCTCTTCACTTTGCACAAGTGCGGACCGAACGAATGTTACTGGACCTGTTTCTTGAAGCCGATATGTAAGATTCAACTCCATTTCTGGTTCTTGAGATCCATAATCTATTAAGTCCTGAGAATAGTGGCATGATGGAATACGGTGGAGCCGCTGCCAGAGGTTTAGGATTTCTCCAGCATATGTAACCATTCTGTTTTTCATAATGATGCCATCCCTGCCATAGACAAGGTGTGGAAAAGCTCCAACGTTGGCCATTGTGTAGCCAAACCTTGTACATTTAGGATTTAGGCGTAGCTAGGAAGTCTCTTGGTGGTGTCCAGCCATAGAGTTGCCAATGTGGCTCTTTCACAGCCCCTCCTTTGAAAGACACAATGGGGTTTATTCACTAAAGTGAAATTTTTGTAAGAGCCATTATGGTTTTAACTCCTTTCACTGTACGTTATGATGGCTAACACAGACAGGTTTATCCAGTAAGAAGGTCTGAGCTAGCCCTGCATAATTCAGCGCTAGGATACTTAGATGTAATCTCCCTGATTTAACTATACCTTACACAGGTCCAGCTAACCTCTTCCTGCATCATTGAGGTTGTACCTTCATAATGTATTGGGAATGGACACCATAAATACTTGCAAAATCTAGTGCCGCGATTAAGCAGAAAAATATACTTTTTAATATATATTGCATATTTATATAATTACACCTTCCCTTTAGTATGGCTTTAAGTCTTTTTGTTTCTGGGTGTTGCTCGTCTCTGATTTTTCACTTTTTGAACCGTTTCAGTAGCTTAGAAGAAAATGTAAAGTCCATGAGCCTGAGTCCAGAAGAGGATGACATTCCATGGAAGGATCTTCGAGATAACCGGGACCTGACTGTTCTCTTTAATTGGGATCCAACGGACAGGTACGTTAGGGGAACAAATGGAGCTCAGTTTAGAACGTCTCTCTGTACTACTTCTTGTGGCCTCTATTGTATCATGGAGTACAAAAGCCAAAGTGAATTGGCACCCAGAAAACTCTCCAGAATGCATTACTTTACACTTTTTTTTGTTACAGAAACATTTCTGATGAGCATAGGCAGCTTTCCCTGGAGGAAGAGCGCATCTGGCTGCTGATCAGGTCACTAACGTTACGGTTGGCTTGTGGACTGCCTACAATAAGCCATTCATCTGAGCCCAAGAATTCTGAGAAGACTACTGAAAATGGTGTCTCCTCCAAGATTGATACAGTTCGAGCCTTATTAAAACAGTTTGAAGTGGCAGTGAATTCAGGCATGCAGTTTAATGAGAGAAAAATTAAGGTATGATTTTTAAAAAGAACCAGTACATAGTGTGTGTCGATGTTTGTGTTTCCCAGGCTGATATTTTAAATAACCTACCCCAACAAACACCGTTTATATTTTTATTTTTTCAGTATCCGTTCATTGGTCCTCCTGAATCTCGGCTGAATGGATTCCTAGCAAGCGGCAGCTGCCAATGTCAGACAGGCACTTTTCTGCTTGTGAACGATATTTACGATTTGGACACCAACGGTGTAGGTGAGTGAAATTCTGGGGGAGGGAAAAAATATAAAATACGAGAAATACATCTTTCCAGCATTCATTGAGAGAATCGCCGCTTACCTTTTCTTCAGCTGTCCAGGCGGCGCACCATTCCATGAGACTGAAAGAATAATTTTTTTTTCCCACATTAAATTATTCGCATATGTCGTGAACCAGTCCTTTCATTCTTGCTTCAAAATGCTCCCTTTATAGTGCTGTTTGTAAGTGATTTGAGTCTGTGGTTTGCTTATAGGAACTAAAATATCAACATCAAAGCATTGATGTATTTGAAATGAGTTGTGTCCCCGATGCTCGTGTCAGAGACGTCAAACTCTTGAGTAGACATTGTTATCTTTAGGTGTTTAGGGGCACCGACCTGACTTCCTGCTCACAATGGCTGCAGGAAATAACTAATGAAATCCACACACAAACCCGTTCTCGTTGGATTATTTCAAAACCTGTTGTAAAGGAACAGCATGTCTAGGTTGGAGAAACATCTCGAGGGAGTTCTGTTAGGCCCCTTTATGCAAAGCTGGACATAGATTCAGGTGTTGATAATCCCCTTCCGTTAAACGTGTTCTCACATCTGAATTCTGCATTGCATTTTTTTTTTAATTTTTGTTTATTATTCAACCTTTCAGAGGATACCTCTGGCATCCAAGAGAAAATCGGGAACAAGTTAAAATCTTCTCTGGAACGTTTAAAAGGTAAAACTCGTTATGGTGTCTTTTTTTTTATAAACCGTGGTGACTGAGTTTCTGGATGCTCACAATGCCTTTTGTGTTTTAGATCTTTTTAACCAGTGTAAAGGAGACTTGATTGACACCCAAGGAGGACAGTGCAGAGCTTTCCCTCGCGTTATAGAAAACTTGGCCTTCTTTGTTGAGGTCAGTTAATGGATTTTATTGGAAGGTTCTTTTCAACTTCTCCATTTGTTTGAGCTTGTTGGCAGTTTTAAAGTGTGAATTTTGCTCACGTTTTCTCAGTCCCTCAAAATATTGTTAAATGTATTTTTATTCGACCAAAAAACATTTTTCTATACCCGTTTAGTAATATGATATAAAATCCGCTTGATCGTGTGATTAAGCATTTTTTTTTTTTTTTTACATTTGTTTGAGCATGATATCATCTTGTTAGGTTCATTAACATTAAAATGTTAATGGCTTGTTAGGTCTTGGTTGTCCAGAGTCTGATGTGTATATATATATTTTTTTAAAATTTGGTAATTTCCATCCAAATGTGTGAGAGCGCTAAGCCTATTGTGTACAATCCCTGAACTGTATATACTGAAAACAGAGCTCCGTTAGTCGCTGACCGTAGCATGAAAATACATTAGTATGGTCTACAGTAGATGTATATTCATGCAACTGAAATAAGTTTTGTTATTGCCTTCTATATCAGACCATCTCTATATGTCTTTGGGTATCGGGCTATTTTGCGAGTGTCCTCCGGCCTTTCAAATCAACTCTGCAAAAAAAGAAGAAGAAGAAAAAAGAAAGTGGGGCCACAGTGAGTACACCAGTTTCGGGCTTCTTGCATTTCAGCCGTCCAGTCTTTAATTCCATTCGGAAAGGTTTGGCACTGTGCAGCAAAATATCACACAACCAAGATCCACACCATACTTGTGGCGGGTATAGCCATGGCTGTCTTTTGGTGAATCTATTTCTTGAGCAAATTGTGTTAATGCAGTGTCCAAAAAAAATACCTAACTTGAGAAACACAAAATGAAAGGTTTTTTTTTTTTGGCTTTTAGACTTGAGGAAAAATACTGCAAAGCTCCTTTCTTTCATGCCTCTTCAGCACAATGGCTGTAGTTGGTAGCTCAGCTGGCACTCAAGCTCTCCTCTAGGCCTCTGCTTTATGAGCCACTTGGGGAGATAAGCTACTGAGGCCTGTGCCTGATTATATATATATATATATATTATATATATATATATATTTTAGTGTGTGTGTGAATAATAGAGAGGAATACAAATGTATGTATGTTCTATCTCTATGGAAGCAATTGTAACCTCTTTGCTGTTAATCCCTCAGCCTCCAGTATTTACCAGTTTCCAGGAGTACACTACTGGCATTCATACTCTATTATCCAATGTGATAGACCATCTAAGAGGACTGGAGATCTCACTGACCACACTGAAACTTGAAGATCTCTCATTGGATAACATAATATTTTCAGAGGTAAATATTTTGTTTTATATCACATTTGACGAAAATGGCACAGATATAGTGTAATGGTGCATACTAAAGATTGAAAGCTAAGCTGAAAAAGTTTTATGTTGGCAAGACTGTGTAGGAGGCTTCGTTGTCAAAACATGCATTATAATATTCAGAGCAGAGCAAAAATATTGACGGCTTAATCTAGGGCTGCAACAACTAATCGATAAAATCGATAATCATCGATTAGTTTCAGCAGCTCCTACTTAGTTCCTCCCTGCAGTTACTGCCAATCTGCTGCAAGGAGGGACAGGGAGAAAGGGGTGGGGCCTTCCGGCAGTGACTGCAGGGAGGGACAGGGAGCCAGAGAGGGGTGGGACCAAAGTGTTGCTTGGCCTCGCCCATTTCCTATACCGTCCTAATCAGGTGAGGGCTGGCAGCCTAAGGCCTGTGCGGCAGTCACTCCAATAGCCGTGCCTCAGCTCTTTATCCCACCCCTTTTAAGATGTGGGACGAAGAGCTGAGGAATGGCCATTGGGCCTGATGGCCGCACGACGCAAGGGCGTACCTAGAGTATTTGGCACCTGGGGCAGATCCTGTATGTGACACACACACACACACACACTTTAAAACTGCATAGTTTCTATGGTTAGGCAAACATTGACGGTGGTACAGCATAACTGTTATCATTATACTTAGGGGCCAGACACTGACAATACTGCACAACAACCCCTATCACTATATACTAAGCCAAACATTGATGTGGTGTAAGCCTACAACGTCAGTTACTGGCTTAGTATATAGTAGGACCGAAACTGAAAATTCAGCATTCATTTGGCCAAAACCAAAAAAACCTTTTAAAATACTTTATTAAAAGTAACACACCAAAATTAGAAATAAATCAGTAACAATATTAATATATATATATATATATATATATATAATTAACAGCAATCACAATCCTAGCATGTACTGGCTAACTTAGCATGATAGGCGTGTGATTGCTGTTTGCAATCATATATATCTATTAATACTGTTATTGAATTTTTCTGTCCAATTTTGGTATGTAATTTACTTTTAATAAAAGTGTTGTTAACACACCACAGTTGGACAAAAGAAATCACACTCCTATCATGCCTAGACAGCCTCCCTATGCCATGCTATCCCCCCACACTTCCATGCAATCTGAAACCCTCATTCACAAACATTCATCATAAACTACAGCATAACACCCATCACTCTCACACACTTACTAATATTTTCCTACCTCTGGCACTGTCACTTTTCCTCCTCTTCACTCTTCCTCCTCTTCCGGTGCAGAGAGCGCGGAAGACGGTGGGCGTGGCTTCAGTGTTGTGCGCCGGGATTTGGCATCAAGTCCCGACGCACAGCCACAGTTGCCGCGCGTATCATTATTGGAGGCGTGCCGGCACCCTTCAGTGAGCGGCGCTCCAGGTGGACCGCCCCCGCCAGGTACACTACCGGCACGGTGGCAGCCGCTTAGTTTTTAACTTTGCGGCTGCCATAAATGTTCGTCTGCCGGCCCGGATTCAGGGCGGCCTTGGTCCTAATGGCTCAAGAACTCATCTAACTGGTGCGTATAAAATTAATATTTGGGTTACTGAAAGTTAGAGGCAGTTATAGTTAGTGGGGTGTTTAGGGTTAATGTAGGGGCAGTCGTGGTTGATGGGGTGTTATAGTTAGTGGGGTCTTCAGGGTTAATTTAGGGGCAGTTGTGGTTGATG
>VKOC01011029.1:0-12280 GCA_009364415.1 Spea multiplicata
TTCTTAATGTGATGTTTTCCAAATTCTGCACTTTACATTTCTGTACACTTAATACAATTATGAAGGGGTATTAAAATAATCTTAATGTGTCTTTTTAGGATCTCTGTGATCTCTAAAAGGCCAAGGGTTGCTACCTATAAAATCATCAAAAGTAGTAGTTTGCCATCATTGAACACTTTCTCTCGTATTTCCCTTTTAAAGCACATTACTACAACACTATTTTAATACTCAAAGTATTTTTTCATTAGACATGCTCTTTAAAGCCTCAACACAAATTCCTGCTTCCAATTTCTTTTTACCTAAATGGAAGGCTTTATTAGGGCCATCTTGTGCCTGGCAGAAACATTACCACTGCTTGCTAACTTTCCTCTCTCCCGCTCAAAGTCTCTCACCGGCTGCCAGCTACCGTCAGGCTGTCAAGAGCTGGCAACCACTTCACAGTCTTCTCCTTTGTGTTTGACTCCAGTGTTCGCACTGCCCGTTTATATACTTGGACTTTTCTAAACATCCCTTGTGCTAATTTGCTTTGTCTGACACCTCTGTATAAAAGCTTAGATGCAACTGTCCCATTAATTATTTTTCTTCACGTTTCTTTAAGTGCTTGCTCATCAGCACCTTTTAAAGTGACCCAAAATAGTCTAACATTGTTCCTTCCTGCACACATTCATTTTATGCCTTGGCACGGACATGGAAGCCCATTCGCAAAATAAGCTAAGGACTGCATCTTCCCTCATCCTTATTCAAATGCGGATAGTTGGAATTGTATGATCAGTCATGTTTTTCTTATTCATTAACTTGAAACCTGTTTGATCTGCCTTCATATAATGTATTTTCTAATTTACTTTGGATTTCCTGATATTGCGTTTAGGAATCATTTAAATCATCTGTTTGGATTAGGTTTGCTCAGCTTTCCACTGACTAATGGGTAGATTTCAGAACACAGCTAAGCTATATTTCTATATTTCAGTCCAATTTTATGAGCTCTGCTTGGAGGGACTGCTTGTGTCAACACAAAACTACAAACCCAGGATCCAGCCGTGTTTCCAGAGCCGCTCCAGAACATCTGCCTCTCCATCAACCCGCGAAGCCTGCTCCTCCAAGCCTCATCGAGCAAGGTTCATTATTAGTATACGGCCTATTAGTTCAAGCACAGCTATTCTTTATTATTGACGTTTCTTGTTTGGTGTTTTCTATCAAAAGGAACATCATGAATACACATAATTTAGTGTGTGTAAAATAGAATTCACTTGAATTGTATCTTAGCCAGCTGATTAGGTCTGTATAGTGTCTGTCTGCTGTCTTTTTGTTGGTAATATAGCTTCTGAGTTCATGTTCATCAGATATTTGGGTCCTCAAAATTAATTACAAATATTACTTATTTTGAAAGGTGTTAGCCTGCCCCCACCCAAAGATATTTGCAATCACAACGAGGTATCCCCATTAGAAACCCCAGCACCGCGCAAGTGTGCCCCTGTGCCGATTGCCAAAGAAGCACTGGTTCCACAGAAGAAGTCTCTTGAAAAAGAAAATGTGGAGAGTTCTAAAGAGCCGGCAAGTTTGGGTGAGTGTCGCTACATAACACTTGACATGCTTGGCGCGCCCCACTTTAGCTACTACAGTGACGGAAGGGTGACCTGGATCTCTGTGATATAATACGGGTTTGTGAAGCTTTACAAAACTGAGCATAAGACCTCCAGTCCCCTTCCTGATCGCAGTGAAAGAGGACTGTATCACCAACTGTGTCTTGACTTCGAGTCTATCAAAATCTGATAGTCCTCCTTTAACTATGTTCAGCATAGTTCAGACACACCATGTTCATTTTCAGGAGGTATGGATTTTTGGATAGGATGATATATAAATCATATATAATGTATACTTTCAGTTACAAGAAGATTAACAAACTGCTGCACCAAACCATTTATTGATTATAAATGTATACAGACTTGTGGCTTATGTTTTTGTTGATAGTACAGTGTGGGTAAAAGGAAACACTTAGCAGAACATTAGCCAAAAAAGAGTTTAGCAACTGATTCAGAGATCCAGTCAACAAAACCATTTAATTGTGGAGACGTTTCATACGTTGCATATACACTTTCTAGACGTTGATGGTCGCTTCTTCTGATGTGACTGGAAATCTTACCATATGATTTCAAGGTTCCTCCTGTTTCTAATTCTTTGGTGTGGTTCCAGTGGGCTTCCTCCACCCTGGTTTCCTCTTATGTTTGTATTTTTAAGATTAATTTAGAACTTACCATGTAGATATAACATAATTAGTGCATCTTATTTTATGAGTTTCCTCTCCGAAAGCTTATTGGTGTTTCTATATGGATACATATATATTTGTCATTGATTCTGAACACTTGAATTAAGTTCTGCTAGATAGTGGGGTGGTGTCTGTGCATATATACCGTCGAGTTTCTTATCTTTGTGTATTTTGTCTTGAAAAAGGCTCCTCTTCGGAGACCGAAACGTTGTCATTGGACATTTTTAATTATTGGAATAAAAGAATTGCGTTATAAAAGTCCCATGGGTGCTCCTGCTTTCTTGTAAATATCCCTAATAATATTGTAGCCAATCCTACCTCACTTGAGTGTATCGTACATAACAATAAAACTTCTAAGGTAACATTTACCTTCATGCTCCAGTTCTTTTGGTAAACACGTATGTGCTCTGTTCTTTAGTCCCAGCCTAACCTTGTACATTTATTCTATTCTGTTTTTTAACAATCCCATTATTGTTTTTCCCTTGCAGGACAAGTACATTTTCTACAGCAAATCCTCAATGATGGCCAATCACCCTCATTCTCCAAACCACCTAGTAATGGACATAACCCTGCAAGCCAGTGGCATTGTGGGAACGACAGGTAAACTCTGTTAGTTGCTAGTTCTGTCGTCAGTTGTCACTAGTCCGTCAAATACAACATCTAACTAATTATTAGCAGGAAGTTTGGTGGATTTTGTTCTCTTCTTGCACACAGCTTTATTGAAAAACATTGAATAGTATTGCCGAAAACAAATATTTCTACAGGATAGAATGAAAGGTTAGGCACCTGTATCAACTATGGCTGTTTGGACCCTGTGATATGTCTTATCTTGTTATATCGCTTCCATTTGTTAACTGGCCCTGTGGACTAGCCGGACGTGATGGGGCACAAGCTGAGCTTGGGCCGTGCAAGACCTTGGCAAGGTTCCTTGTTCAAAAGCAAACTTGCCCGTGTGTGTCTTCTGAGCCTCGCAAAGACCCAGTAACACACTTTAGCCTGTGCTTATGTATTAAGAGGGTAATGATTTTTCTAGATGGTACATTTCCCTATTTTTTGACCATTTCTACACCTCCCGCTGCAATACGATCCGTTCACTGCTGTTCCTCTACTGTTACTTTACATAACGCAGCTGCCCTGTAATAATGTGAAATGCGTCCTGTTGCAGATTTATATTTTGTAAGCACAATATTTTTAAGAGTTTAAGATTCTGTTGGTAATTATTGACCTCTGTGGTCAATTATTTCTTTCCGTGCTTTATATAGAAATATAATTTTATTAAATAAAGTCTGGATATGGAGTTTACAATTACGCAAGCATTGTATCTATGACACCTGCTAGCACTGTCGATTTATTTTGAGTAAGCATATCCAAGATATGTACATCTGCCAACCCCTCCACGCCTGTAATAAAAATAAAATCCTGAATTGTTGACACGTATTGATCGATGTCTGGGTTGCTTACTGTAAATAGGTTCTGCTATCAACAGTAAGACAATTATGTTAAATAAAGCAATGGTTAAGTAAATTCACAGGAACTATTAAGTCAGGGCAAATGTAAAGAATGATCCAGGGTTGTGAGCCAGGAATATGAAGTAACAGAAAATACTCATCACAAAGGTCCCATTGCCTTCTCATCTTCCTCCGCCGCATACATTGTATGATTTGATCATCATGTCCCCTGCTTTTCATATTGTTGGGAACATGCCAGCTCTGAATAAGCAAATATGATCTTCGGCCTTAAAATCCACAAAGCTTTGGTATTTCTCCCCAATTTTCCAGGCTATAATAGAAAGAGTCATCCATTTTTATTTATATTTCCTCCTACAGTTACATCCAGGTCATGCCTGACCCAGTCACCTCCAATACAGGCTTCTGTCGTCACGCAGACCAACCCCGAGATGCTGCAGCGCAAAAAGCTAATGAGGTTTTACATGACTTGAACGCATTGAAAAGGGAAATGCGTAGCGTGATGCAGGTGAGGAGCGTCTGCTGGACATATAGCGGAATATATGCAGGCTTTCTGTGCAGTACAGTGTTTAGGTTAAGGACCATTTTAAAGAACCCCCACATTTTGGGGGGCGGTATATATTGCCTTACGAGCTTCGGTAAATGATCCTATCATTCCCATGTGAAATTATGCCTGGCTAGTTCCTAAAATATAGTCTCTACAACCACATTTTGTCATTTTATCTGCCAAGCAACCTGAAGTAACACCAGCCATTCCAGCACTGGCAGTCCCATAGACCAGGGTGGCAAACCCTTACCAAATGCCACCATTCTGTCATTGTTTTAGTGTTTCTGTATACATTGTTGACTCCGTACCATCGTGGGCTGTAACGCAAAGCTATTTAAATAATTTGTATGAGCCTCGCTTCTGTAGAAGGGGCACAGCTTACTTGGCTCCCCCTTGTGGCTGTACTTGGAACATACATATATAATACAACTGATTGCTTATAGCCCTGCATAATTTGTCTTTGTACTGTACTGCTGCGAAAGTCTGTGCACTCTGTGTTTTCAAGGAAGCAGAATTGTGGCGATCTCACAGGGATGACTTTAAGGTATGGCTGCAATCGCAGGGACGGAATGTGTTCTGCTTGTTCAGGCTGCACTTCAACTGAAATCTTCTGTAAGGAAAAAATAAAAGAATTCAAGTACAAACCCAGGCGTTTTGTGTGAAGGATCTCCCCTTTTATAAATGTCAGAAGGGCTGCACATTGAGAACGGGGGATTCTGTGTTCGTAGATTTTGCTCACTATGAAATAAATAAATGAGAGCCTCACAATTTCACATTATCCTATTTGCGCTTGAATTGTTATTTTTTTCTTTTCCTTATTGGATTTGATGAGCTGTTGTGGGAGCTGCGGCACGGTTTATCCTATAGCTGCACCGGACGTTACACCTTTGTCAATTTATTTAGTAGGGTACATGCTTACAATTAAGAATTCTTCAGTGACTTGAATGTTATAAAAAAAAGTGCAGATTTATAAATTTTTTCTCTTGCCGTTTCAAAACCACATTGCTCTCATTCATCAAAATAAAAATGTGTTTTAAGGTTGTGCTCAATAAAAACATTTTATAAAGAAAGAAACTTTCCCTTTAGATTAGAATAGACCCGTGAATATGCCTCCCCTCCTTGACCTCTGTGAGGCAGTGGCCTGATCAATCAGTAAAGGACATTAGGTGTGTGTGTGTTTGTGTACAATGTACACAGCTTTTCCTGAATTGATAAATTAAGTATGACTGTCCCACATGTAAGCTTGTGAAACAGATTTAAGTGTCAACATCAGGTAAAGGAGGAACTTTAAATAACATAATTTTACAGATTTCTGTGACTTCTCATGCATAGCAGCAACCCTTTTACATAATTGATATTTACACTACAATTGCTGGCATCGGGTGGAGGGGAGAGAGAGTTGGTAAGTGGCTTTAGGTTGGTAGTCTCTGGGTTATTTTCCCTTAAAAGTACAAACTTGAGCTGCACTATTTCATATATATTTGTGTGTGGTTACACTGTTTTTTTTCTGCTTTGTCTTCTGGTTGTAGCCTATACCAGTGTCTAGCTCTTCCTACCAATCCAGAGTCTCGGAGAAACCTCAACCATCTTTGCCAAAGGCTGCCACACCTCCGAGGTCAAGATTTAAAGAAGCAAAACGGATCTTACGGGAAGTGCAGAATAACGAGAAAGTCTTTGAAGAAAATTTGGAAGCGATTGCCCGAGCCAAAGATGGTACTGAGGTGTACTCCCTTATCAGTGCTATGACTACAGACAGGTAATCTCCCGGAGAAAAGTCAGTATTCCTTTTTTTAGGGAATATTATGTTTGCTCTTGTTTAAGAATCATAACTGTACATTTTTGTTTTGTTTTGCTTTTAGCAATGTTGCAGAGCAGATGCGCATTCGGAAGGCTGTTGATGAGTGGATTGTACAAATCAGCTCAGAGATTCAGGCAAGTGAGGCTTTAGTCTACAAATGCATGAAGAATTTCCAACACAAATGTCTTTCATACACTGTTCATTTTAGGTTATCCTGCCTCGTTCTTCTCATCACTGAATATAAAGTCATTCCAGACTTGCCAGTCTTGCACCACTGTTTACCTTAAAGAGTAGCGGTCGCATCTACTATAAAACCAAACTGAATCTAGCCCTGAAGACCATATATGACTTGTAGGAAGTTCTATCACACTTTCTTAACCTGTTATAACGGAGGGGGGGGGCGGCCGGGGGGGACCTTATCAAACCCATTGTATGTGATACCTCTGCCTTCATTGAATAGCTTTTAGTCATGTGTGGCTTCATTCTTTTGTTAAGATTGAATGGAATGTGTTTACATTTCATGGCTTTCAGTTGTGAATATGTCCAAATTCTTATATGTATTACTAGAAACTAGAACATCTTTTAACTAGAATGATGTAACCTGAAAACTTGACATTGATTACAGATGAATGCCATCTAGCCAGGTGACTGGATAGGGATTCCTGTAAGTGATGACTTGTATATCAGAAGACACCTTCTCTGTGCGAATTAGTGAAATTTATAATAAAAACATCTGTAAAGGTTTAAGTTTCAGGCCATTGTAAATTGCAACACTATTCTCATACGCTGCTATTGTATAGATGTTCATAGATCATCTCACTAAAATATGCGTTTTGTAGATGGTGGCATCTCTTTTGGACCCCTTTAGCTCGCTGCATATCGGTGCTTTCCAAAGTATATACCAAAGTCTTTTACCTAAAGATTCTTGATTGATACGGCTCTGCTGCTAAGTATTATTGTAAACCAGCATTTTTTGCCAAGCGATTACATCATCGGCTGACGCTTTAAAAATAAATGTAATGTAATGTAACCATAATATCAAACATCACAAATGCTAAACTTTCTTAAAGCCCCATGGATTAGTATGGTTGAAAATCAAAACCCTGCATAGTATTAGGCTGCAATTTATCCATAAAAAACACATTTATTGCCATTTATGTGTTTTTTTTCATTCATTTCCTCAACATATATCTCCATGTTTCCATAGGATGAACTGGCTGCAAAGGATTCCAGAAAAAAGATGTCGGATAAGAGAGAGAATGTGTCGACACAGAAAAGAAAAGTGGTGGCAGATGACATGAAGAATATTCAAGAGCGGAACATCAAAGCTCCAGGAAAGAATACATCAAAGTGTACGAAGCTTCCATCCAGGGCTCCAGCCAAGACATACTCTAAGCAAAGCACGGACAGGATCTCAGGAGAGAGTCCGGGTAAAGAAGTGGTTTTCCAAACTTTACTGAAGAAAGACGAAAGGTCAAAGGTCAGCCCTTCCAAGGTTTCGCAAATGAACAGTTTCTGTGTGTGTAAATGGCTGGAGTCATCCGACCCATGTTTTCTTTCTCAGTGCCAAGGCCTACTTCATACAATACATCTTTGATAACAAACCTTTTTTTTTTTTACGGAAAATAGCTATGTTTGTTGTTGCAGTAATATATCTGCAGTACTAGGATGAAACAAGAGATATAAACCACAGCAGCTTCTTCAAAACTAAAAAAAAAATGAAATGCAAAACCGTTTATTTCAAACCATTTTAATTATAATATAAGTAGAATATAATTTTTGAAGATTAATTAGCTCAGGTCATAATTTTCTATTGTGTTCTATAGGAGCCTGATGATTCTGCTCCACTGGATGAAGATACTATAAGCAGAATCTATGGGAGACCCATTTACCAAGGGCACCGTAGAACTTTGAAGAAAGCACCCTACCTTCGATTCAGCTCCCCTTCCCCCAAATCCAAACCCCAAAGACCCAAAATCCTGGAGATTGTAAAGGGTCAGTGAAAATGAATTAAGTCTACTCTGTTCTTTGTTTGTTTCTTCTATACCTCTCCTTCTTAGGGGATCATAGCAAAGTGGGAACAATGAAATGGTTGCCCCTTGGCCCTATTTGACCCACAAATAATATTATATTTTATCCAAAAACAACTACTATATGTATTATGTATCTGATGTTTTAAGGTCCTCTTTTAGAGTGCAACTTTATCCACCTTCACTCATATTCTTGAAGTAATTGATTTGATGTGTTTTAATTGATTGCTTGTTCTCCAGGAGTGAAGGTGAAGTCCGCAAAAGTCCAGACAAGCAGAACTGAGTATAAGATGGATGTAACCAAGCCAAAAGCACGGGAATTGCTTGCACCAAAGGATATAGAGCCTCAATATGTGTTCATCCCCACAAGTGAGACGACCAGGACGGCTGATCCACTTGAAGGACATCTCTTCCCCATGGCTATTCCTCTAGGTATGGGCAAACATGCACTATAGCAGAATAGCTGAAATCCACTAGTTAACCGTGGCTGTAAATTTCTCCTGATGCTCTAATGTAGACCAAGATGAAGCTTTATTCACTTATTTGGAAGAGATTGCACTTGGTTGATCTTACTTTAAGGTATCCATGTAGCATAAGTGGTTGGACTTACAATTTATTTGCGTGCTTCAGCCATATAGGTCCATTTTCTGCTAATGTAAATTAGACTTCTGTGGTACACTGATTTGAGTGCCTGCAGTTTTTCTCTTGGCCACTAGGTGTCAGAAAAGCTACTTTCGCAACATGTAATGTAAAGTTAATGTAAATATCACCTCTTATGACCCTCTTTAGCAGTTGCTAAAATACAAAAAAGCATTAATGCAGCTAGCAGAGAACAATCTTAAATATGTTATTGGGGTATTCTTTTATGCAGGCTAAGTATATAGCGGGCTTCCATGTAGTTTAATATTATTCATCAAACTGGTTGATATATAAAACGGGTGATGAATGAGTTCTGCAAACTGTCCAATAGAGTTGCCAGTCTAAGAATGGATTTAATAATAAATCTCTGTGGTATTTGCTTAGGAACCACCTAGAGGTCATAGGCTATATCAAAGTTTTATTAAATAATTCCAAATGCTTCACCCAGTCTGTTTGTATGGCTCAACAGCCCCTCAAGTCTATAATATTGTTTTGCTTCTGCAGAATGCAGAAAGTGTTAGTGTTACTAGGCTCCCACACTTTGTGGCCATTTTAACCTAATATAATAGTAATTCAACAAATGTTGTTGTTCCATTTGACCTATCTAGTGTGCCCCTTTTCTGATGTAAGGGCTTAAGTCCTCAAACTTGTGTTAGATCGATGCAAGCTTTAGATTAGCTTTATGCAAGACACCCGTTTCACACATCACAGGCAGAAGCAAATCTACCTTCTTGGTCATCCTTCCAACTCTCCATATGCTGCGTTCTCTTTTCTTTGTTATATGCCCATAATGTGTAAAGCAGAATAATGGTGGGTCTATTTAACTTCTTATCCACCTTAACTTCTATATTATAAGACTAATCATTTGTCTATTTAGCTAAGACGATGTAAAGAAAATGGGCATTGTGACCATTACTCAATGTAATTTATTCCTGATACAGGGAGAACACAATCAAGCGTGACCACACCAATGCCATTGTCCGTAATCGTTACTGAGCCTCAACCAGTAACGGTAAATGTATCCGTTCCACCGTCCTCACCCAAACCACGTCCGAAATCGGTGAAACCAAACATAGCGGTGGTGGAGATTAGATCAGAAAAGAAGGATCCGCCACAGCTTACTGTTCAGGTATGAAGTAGGCTTAACCAGCCCCCCACTATTTTAATGTTATATCTCGATGTATTTGCAGTAATAATCTGCTTCCTTGCCTATTGTGGTGCTTATTCACTAAACAGTGAGTTGTGTCAATATTACTAACCTGGAGAGTGCATTTGGCTCCTTATGCAGCAGACAGTGGACAGCTCTTCTTAAAGCATAGTTACTCTAGAAACGTGCTACCACCACCAACAACGCACACTTGTAGGCTCCTAGTCTTGAGCCCTTGCTGTTGAACATGGAGTTAAAGGTAAAATATCTGATCTCGCTGCAGTAAGTACACATTTTGAAGAGTTTTACCCATCAGGATAATTGCACAGCCTTTTGTGTGCCATTTGTGATTTATTTGCCGTGTTATAGTTCAGTGTTTCAGGTTATTCTCACCCCTGTTGTTAGGCTGCACAGCAAACAGCATTCCATACCTGTGCCAGATACATCTGTTATGTAGACTCACCATGCAGTCAACTTCTGCCACCTTACTTCTGAAATCCTAACCTTTTGTCAGTACTACAGATTGTAATCTTCCTCCTACACAGTGACCGGATGTTTAGCTCTCGTTAAAACCTGCTCACTGCTTTCCGTCCTGTCCATTCTCTTTCATAGACGTTGCCCTGTGTTGATATAGACAGCGTAGTGAGTGACAGCATGGACGCGAGCCAAAGCCTCCCAAGCGCAGAAGCAGAATCTATCCCTTCGAGTCCTGATATACAGGTACACGCATAACAACCATTAAAAGCTTTTAAGATTTTTGTTTTATATGAATATAAATTGTTCAGCAGCAGGTGTTACATTGGCAGGTACAGAAAGCAGGTTTTCATCTTGAACCGTGATATTTTCTACATACATGTGTGCATTGGAAAGGGGGCATAAGTGAAGCTCGCAGCAAGTTTGCCTCACTCATGCCTAACAAAATGTGTGTTACTGCCCCTAATAAGATAAGAGCAAAACACACAAGTGTCCCAGTAAATCTCGGTACAAGCTAGCACTTTTTCCTGCTACATCGGAGGTGATTGCAGACTATTGCAGCTCTTCTGATAACACACCTTTTAAATCATGGTATATAGACAGTTTTGAACCGATACTAGATTAATCGACAAGCAGCCTAGAAATTTGCTCTCTTTCATGGACTATTGCTGGGTTCTTCTGTTTTAGCTGAGGTTACTGTTCTTTCACTGCGTTCTTTTACTACTGACTGCCACACATTCACCTCTGAAGAAGCCCCTTTGGGTGAAACGCGTTGGGTGACTTATCAGGCGGGGGAACATAATTCTGTTTTTTTAAAACTATATTTTTAATAGTGTTTGTAAACTATTGAAGCATCTTTCTTAAAGCTATTTTTGTCTGTACCTTAAGTAACCCTTCTCTATCGTTACCGTGAACCAGCACTCACATCAGACATATATAGGAGGCTTGAGATTTGTCTGCTTGAGATTGTGCACCAAATGTGTTATGTAGCCCCTGAGGACTGAGCCCGGACACCACTGAAAAATACATTTAGTTCTTCCTGTGTTTTGTTAACACTTTAATTATCCATTTGGCAGAGTGATAATTGAAATCAAAGGTCATCATTATGTAGGTTTTACCCAGTAATGGGTTAATGTCACCAGGGTTCTTACTGCATTTATAAACCAATGAATTATTTATAACACAATCACTCGTACAACTTAACAAACAGCTCCCTGCTTCCAAAGGTAATGTATTCATTCTTCATTTTGGTTTTGGCAACTTCTCCATTATGTCATCAAACCTTATGGAAAACATCTGTGTGGCTTGTGATAAAACCGGCTGTCGCCATAACATTAGACAACAGATTAAATTGCAGAACAAGGGTTGAACTTGATTAAAACAAAGAGGGGGCCAGAAAATGTGTCTGTGTGCCCTAGCTTGGTGAGTAAAGTTGTATGTTCCCTATAAAAAGCAACATGTAGAAAACAAACTTGGTTTGCAGCAAGTTATTGCTTGACCTCTGTTGTCCTAAAAGTAAAAGATGTGTCTTGATGGAGTGGCTGATCTGAATGTGATAATCCAAAATGCAGCAGGATGTAGCGGCGTATATAATCTGGCAGCGGCCGGATGTAGCAGCGTATATAATCTGGCAGCGGCTGGATGTAGCGGCGTATATAATCTGGCAGCGGCCGGATGTAGCGGCGTATATAATCTGGCAGCGGGCGGATGTAGCGTCGTGTATAATCTGGCAGCGGCCGGATGTAGTGGCGTATATAATCTGGCAGCGGCCGGATGTAGCGGTGTATATAATCTGGCAGCGGCCGGATATAGCGGTGTATACAATCTGGCAGCGGCCTGATATAGCGGTGTATACAATCTGGCAGCGGCCGGATGTAGCGGCGTATATAATCTGGCAGCGGCTGGATGTAGCGGCG
>VKOC01011031.1:0-10484 GCA_009364415.1 Spea multiplicata
TTTTTGTGTCATGTGTGGCTTCATTCTTTTGTTAAGATTGAATGGAATGTGTTTTCATTTCATGGCTTTCAGTTGTGAATATGTCCAAATTCTTATTTGTATTAACTAGAAAGATGTAACCTGCACACTTGACATTGATTACAGATGAATGCCGTCTAGCCAGGTGACTGGATAGGGATTCCTGTAAATGATGACTTGTATATCAGAAGACACCCTGGCTGTGCGGATTAGTGAAATTTATAATAAAAACATCTGTAAAGGTTTAAGTTTCAGGCCATTGTAAATTGCAACACTATCCTCATACTATTCATAGATCATCTTACTAAAATATGCGTTTTTTAGATGGTGGCATCTCTTTTGGACTCCTTTAGATCGCTGCTTTCCAAAGTACCAAAGTCTTTTACCTAAAGATTCTTGATTGATACGGCTCTGCTGCTAAGTATTATTGTAAACCACCATTTTTTGCCAAGCGATTACATCATCGGCTGACGCTTTAAAAATAAATGTAATGTAACCATAATATCAAACATCACAAATGCTGCAATTTATCCATAAAATCCAATTTATTGCCATTTACCGTATGTGTTTTTTCTTCATTCATTTCCTCAACATATATCTCAATGTTTCCATAGGATGAACTGGCTGCCAAGGATTCCAGAAAAAAGATGTCGGATAAGAGAGAGAGTGTGTCGACACAGAAAAGAAAAGTGGTGGCAGACGACATGAAGAATATTCAAGAGCGGAACATCAAAGCTCCAGGAAAGAATACATCAAAGTGTACGAAGCTTCCATCAAGGGCTCCAGCCAAGTCTTACTCTAAGCAAAGCACGGACAGGATCTCAGGAGAGAGTCCGGGTAAAGAAGTGGTTTTCCAAACTTTGCCGAAGAAAGACGAAAGGTCAAAGGTCAGCCCTTCCAAGGTTTCGCAAATGAACAGTTTCTGTGTGTGTAAATGGCTGGAGTCATCCGACCCATGTTTTCTTTCTCAGTGCCAAGGCCTACTTCATACAATACATCTTTGATAACAAACCTTTTTTTTTTTTACGGAAAATAGCTATGTTTGTTGTTGCAGTAATATATCTGCAGTACTAGGATGAAACATTATGTCATATATCACATTTTCCTTTTAAATTCCAGAAATTCTATCTGTTTCAGTCTCTCATTGTTCAAAAGTAATCCTATTACCATAGAACCTACTTGACACTTGATGGACCTTTTTATTATGTTTAGCTAGAAAAAATTGAGGACATAACTTAGTCTGCCTGTTTTAATCATTGTAGAAATCAATTGTATACTGTTTTATTATGGATAATAACTTTACATTAGATGCAAGAGCTTTAGTAATGAGCAAAATACTACCTAGAATGTAGCACACAGCCCTTACTGTGGCCTACGGCTGTAACTGGGCTGTGTCATCAGATATATTGGTATACCAACTCTGTTTAAGGCAGACAATAATAGTACAGTGATGACACAAGGGGGTGATCACGAAGAACAGCGAGACATCTTCCACTTGATTCCTGGATCCTTCATTTATTGAAGACAGAAACCATTTCAAGTGTACTGTCCTTTCTGCTTCCAAATGTCACTTTTGTAAAACATATAAAAAGATATAAACCACAGCAGCTTGTTCAAAACTAAAAAAATGAAATGCAAAACCGTTTGTTTCAAACCATTTTAATTATAATATAAGTAGATTGATTAGCTCAAGTCATAATTTTCTATTGTGTTCTATAGGAGCCTGATTCTGCTCCACTGGATGAAGATACTATAAGCAGAATCTATGGGAGACCCATTTACCAAGGGCACCGTAGAACTTTGAAGAAAGCACCCTACCTTCGATTCAGCTCCCCTTCCCCCAAATCCAAACCCCAAAGACCCAAAATCCTGGAGATTGTAAAGGGTCAGTGAAAATGAATTAAGTCTACTCTGTTCTTTGTTTCTTCTATACCTCTCCTTTTTAGGGGATCAAGTGTGAACAATGAAATGGTTGCCCCTTGGCCCTATTTGACCCAAAAATATTATTATATTTTATCCAAAAACAACTACTATATGTATTATGTATCTGATGTTTTAAGGTCCTCTTTTAGAGTGCAACTTTATCCACCTTCACTCATATTCTTGGAGTAATTGATTTGATGTGTATTAATTGATTGCTTGTTCTCCAGGAGTGAAGGTGAAGTCCGCAAAAGTCCAGACAAGCAGAACTGAGTATAAGATGGATGTAACCAAGCCAAAAGCACAGGAATTGTTTGCACCAAAGGATATAGAGCCTCAATATGTGTTCATCCCCACAAGTGAGACGACCAGGACGGCTGATCCACTTGAAGGACATCTCTTCCCCATGGCTATTCCTCTCGGTATGGGCAAACATGCACTTTAGCAGAATAGCTGAAATCCACTAGTTTACCGTGGCTGTAAATTTCTCCCGATCCTCTAATGTAGACCAAGATGAGGCTTTATTCACTAATTTGGAAGATATGTGGTTAAGTGAACTACTGAATGTAAGGCAGTCCTGTAAGGCAAGAGATTGCACTTGGTTGATATTACCTTAAGGTATCCATGTAGCATAAGTGGTTGGACCTACAATTTATTTCCGTGCTTCAGCCATGTCGGTCCATTTTCTGCTAATGTAAATTAGACTTCTGTGGTACACTGATTTGAGTGCCTGCAGTTTTTCTCTTGCCCACTAGGTGTCAGAAAAGCTACTTTCGCAACATGTAATGTAAAGTTAATGTAAATATCACCTCTTATGACCCTGTATGGGCAGTTGCTAAAATACAAAAAAGCATTAATGCAGCTAGCAGAGAACAATCTTAAATATTTTATTGGGGTATTTTATATGCAGGCTAAGTATATAGCGGGCTTCCATGTAGTTTAATATTATTCATCAAACTGGTTGATATATAAAACGGGTGATGAATGAGTTCTGCAAACTGTCCAATAGAGTTGCCAGTCTAAATCCTTGTGGTATTTGTTTAGGAACCACCTAGAGGTCATAGGCTATATCAAAGTTTTATTAAATAATTCCAAATGCTTCACCCAGTCTGTTTGTATGGCTCAACAGCCCCTCGAGTCTATAATATTGTTTTGCTTCTGCAAAATGCAGAAAGTGTTAGTGTTACTAGGCTCCCACATTTGTGGCCATTTTAACCAAATATAATAGTAATTCAACAAATATTGTTGTTCCATTCGACCTATATAGTGTGCCCCTTTTCTGATGTCCTCAAACTTGTGTTAGATGCAAGCTTTAGATTAGCTTTATGCAAGACACTCGTTTCACACATCACAGGCAGAAGCAAATCTACCTTCTTGGTCATCCTTCCAACTGTCCATATGCTGTGTTCTCGTTTTGTTTGTCATATGCCCATATTGTGTAAAGAAGAATAATGGTGGGTCTATTTAACTTCTTATCCACCTTAACTTCTATATTATAAGACTAATTATTTGTGTATTTAGCTAAGACGATGTAAAAAAAATGGGCATTGTGACCATTACTCAATGTAATTTATTCCTGATACAGGGAGAACACAATCAAGCGTGAACGCACCAATGCCCTTGTCCGTAATCGTTACTGAGCCTCAACCAGTAACGGTAAATGTATCTGTTCCACCGTCCTCACCCAAACCACGTCCGAAATCGGTGAAACCAAACATAGCGGTGGTGGAGATTAGATCAGAAAAGAAGGATCCTCCACAGCTTACTGTTCAGGTATGAAGCAGACTTAACCAGCCCCCCACTATTTTAATGTTATATCTCTATGTATTTGCAGTTATAATCTGCTTCCTTGCCTATTGTGGTGCTTATTCACTAAACAGTGAGTTGTGTCAATATTATTAACCTGGAGAGTGCATTTGGCTCCTTATGCAGCAGACAGTGGACAGCTCTTCTTAAAGCATAGTTACTGCAGAAACGTGCTACCACCACCAACAATCGCACTTGTAGGCTCCTAGTCTTGAGCCCTTGCTGTTGAACAGGGAGTTAAAGGTAAAATATCTGATCTCGCTGCAGTAAGTACACATTATGAAGAGTTTTACCCATCAGGATAATTGCACAGCCTTTTGTGTGCCATTTGTGATTTATTTGCCGCGTTATAGTTCAGTGTTTCAGGTTATTCTCACCCCTGCTGTTAGGCTGCCACCTTACTTCTGAAATCCTAACCTTTTGTCAGTACTACAGATTGTAATCTTCCTCCTACACAGTGACCGGATATTTAGCTCTCGTTAAAACCTGCTCACTGCTTTCCGTCCTGTCCATTCTCTTTCATAGACGTTGCCCTGTGTTGATATAGACAGCGTAGTGAGTGACAGCATGGACGCGAACCAAAGCCTCCCAAGCGCAGAAGCAGAATCTATCCCTTCGAGTCCTGATATACAGGTACACGCATAACAACCATTAAAAGCTTTTAAGATTTTTATTTTATATGAATATAAATTGTTCAGCAGCAGATGTTACATTGGCAGGTATAGAAAGCAGGTTTCCATCTTGAACCGTGATGTTTTCTACGTACATGTGTGCATCAGAAAGGGGGCATAAGTGAAGCTCGCAGCAAGTTTGCCTCACTCATGCCTAACAAAATGTGTGTTACTGCCCCTTTAATAAAATAAGGGCAAAACACACAGGTGTCCCCTATGTTATAATGCAGCACACATCCACTGAGAGTCCTAGCATGTCCAAGCGGCGTGTTGGGACCTGGTTAATCAAGAATCACAGTCAGTATATCTCGGTACAAGCTAGCACTTTTTCCTGCTACATCGGAGGTGATTGCAGACTATTGCAGCTCTTCTGATAACACACCTTTTAAATCACGGTATATAGACAGTTTTAAACTGATACTAGATTAATCTACAAGCAGCCTAGAAATTTGCTCTCTTTCATGGACTATTGCTGGCTTTTTAGCTGAGGTTACTGTTCTTTTACTGCGTTTTTTTACTACTGACTGCCACACATTCACCTCTGAAGAAGCCCCTTTGGGTGAAACGCGTTGGGTGACTTATCAGGCGGGGGAACATAATTCTGCTTTTTAAAACTATATTTTTAATAGTGTTTGTAAACTATTAAAGTGTCTTTCTTAAAGCTATTTTTGTCTGTACCTTAAGTAACCCTTCTCTATCGTTACCGTGAACCAGCACTCACATCAGACATATATTGGAGGTTTGAGATTTGTCTGCTTGAGATTGTGCACCAAATGTGTTATGTGGCCCCTGACGACTGAGCCCAGACATCACTGAAAAATACATTTAGTTCTTCCTGTGTTTTGTTAACACTTTAATTATCCATTTGGCAGAGTGATAATTGAAATCAAAGGACATCATTATGTAGGTTCTACCCAGTAAGGGGTTCTTACTGCATTTATAAACCAATGAATTATTTATAACACAATCACTCGTACAACTTAACAAACAGCTCCCTGCTTCCAAAGGTAATGTATTCATTCTTCATTTTGGTTTTGGCAACTTCTCCATTATGTCATCAAACCTTATGGAAAACATCTGTGTGGCTTGTGATAAAACCGGCTGTCGCCATAACATTAGACAACAGATTAAATTGCAGAACAAGGGTTGAACTTGATTAAAACAAAGAGGGGGCCAGAAAATGTGTCTGTGTGCCCTAGCTTGGTGAGTAAAGTTGTATGTTCCCTATAAAAAGCAACATGTAGAAAACAAACTTGGTTTGCAGCAAGTTATTGCTTGACCTCTGTTGTCCTAAAAGTAAAAGATGTGTCTTGATGGAGTGGCTGATCTGAATGTGATAATCCAAAATGCAGCAGGATGTAGCGGCGTATATAATCTGGCAGCGGCCGGATGTAGCAGCGTATATAATCTGGCAGCGGCTGGATGTAGCGGCGTATATAATCTGGCAGCGGCCGGATGTAGCGGCGTATATAATCTGGCAGCGGGCGGATGTAGCGTCGTGTATAATCTGGCAGCGGCCGGATGTAGTGGCGTATATAATCTGGCAGCGGCCGGATGTAGCGGTGTATATAATCTGGCAGCGGCCGGATATAGCGGTGTATACAATCTGGCAGCGGCCTGATATAGCGGTGTATACAATCTGGCAGCGGCCGGATGTAGCGGCGTATATAATCTGGCAGCGGCTGGATGTAGCGGCGTATATAATCTGGTCAGTGCGGCTGGATGTAGCGGCGTATATATTTGGCAGGGCCGGATATAGCGGTGTATACAAATCTGGGCAGCGGCCGGATATAGCGGTGTATATAATCTGCGCAAGCGGCCGATGTAAGCGGGGCGTATATAATCTGGCAGCAGGCCGAATGTTAGCGGCGTATATAATCTGGCAGCGGCCGGATGTAGCGGCGTATATAATCTGGCAGTGGTCGGATGTAGCGGTCTATATAATCGGCCAGCGGTCGGATGTAGCGGTCTATATAATCGGCCAGCTGCCAGATATAGCCTGTAACCCATTTCTATATGGATTGTAAAGTTGGCCGGTGTTCCAAACAGATGTCAGGCCAACGGATCCTTCACATTCATTTATAGAGTTACCTTCAGGATTAAGGCAGACATATTGTAATGTTTAGTGTTTGAAAGAAATCTGATCGCGTTTTAACCCCACAGGCCCCCCTAAAGCCTTAGCTTCGCCTCTCCCGCAGTACGACATAAAAATGGGAATTTGCTGATGTAAATGCTACATTTTGTGGGACATCTTGTGAAACCTTTCCTGAACCTCTAAAGGGAGCCCTGCCGTCCTATAAACTTAAAATGCATGCAATCTTTGTGTAGTACCTTTACGTTTTTGTGTGGTCTGTTTTGCAATGTGGGATTTGGCACAAACCTCCCCAAATCCATTTGCTGCTTTCCGCACCCCCCAGCCAAATGCCGTGCAGGGGATGCATTCAGCCGCTGCTTCTCTGGGCATGATATACTCTCCTCCAGTCTCCTCCAGCGCTAGCTTGGGAGAACGCTGCATGCGTGGTCTGTTCACTATGACAATGAGAAGAACAGTCGGACCATGGAGGAAGAAAGCAGCCTCTTTAAAGAGATGTCACTTTTTCATTCTGAAGCAATGCACATTAAAGTTCTCATTCAGTACTTTATTACGCATTCTTCTCTAGCGAGAAGATAAGGGCAGGCTTGTCTGGAAACGCAGTGTGTCAAGTATGGTCCACATGATTAATATGGGATTATTGAAAGATCTTCTAGATGTTTGCAGTTATTTTATCTTGTCTGGATAAAATATAATGACCCATAGGACGGTGCTGATCACAAGGTATACCTTTTCATTTATTCTAGCTACCTGCTCGCGTTGAGTCTGAAGAAGAGGTCCTCGCATTTCCCGGAAGCTCATTTGTTGAGGTTACAGATATCATCCAGGTAACGGTCCTCCAACATAACCATGTGTGTAATGCTGCCGGGCAGAACCACTACGCACTAGATTTCTCCCCGTAACTCAAATTTCAGTAGAAAGTTGCTTGTCCTGTCTTAAATATGCCAAGGGATGGTATTTCTTTCCTAAAATGTTCCTATAATAAAATTGGCCAAATCAATAGCGAGTTATCTTATCTCTAGTAGTGGGCTAAACTTTTTGACAATTGTTTCCAGGAAGAAGAAGACGAGGCAGACAGATCTGCTGAGCCGCTGCTGGAGCTGATTGGTTGGACGGGACCCATTTCTCGGTATAATGGAATACCTTTCCCACCTCCTGCTCCTGCACCGCAAGTCACTACGGATATTCTAGATGAGATTATCAGCAGGAGGGAGACCTTGGAAAACAGATTAGTCAACTGGTCAGTGGAGCTTCTCCTCTTCATTCACTGTAATGGCTCTCAGTGGGCCTGTCTCCAGTCTGCTACTGCTGAGAGAGGAGCTTGGCTGGCTCTGTATAATATACAGTCGGGGTCGGCCCTGCTCTTTCGCTAATGCCTGCTTGGGGGGGCCGTAGCCAATGCGATTAGTGGGTCACATTAGGTGCATTATACAACCCTGAGCTAGTAGGGAGGCAGAGGTCCAACAGCTCACACATAGAATACAAGCTGCTTTGGTATCAAGCAAAAAAGGGTGTGCGTGTGTATAATATTAGTCTGTGTGTGTAGTATTAGTGTCAGTGTGTGTTCGCGTATGTTGTTGCATAGTGTGTATGTAGTAGTGTGAGTGGTGTGAGCGTTTATGAGCGTATTTCTGTATGTCATCTTATGTTATATACTATATATATGTTTGTGTCTATTTTTGATATTGGCATTTATGGGTGGTTATCAATATGGTGTATGTTTATGTGTTTGTGTCGGGGTGAGTTTAGGGTTAGTTTTCTGGTGGATGGGACAGTAGAAAGAATGTTTGTGTGGAAGTGTAGGGTTAAGCCTGTACTGGACCCCAAGATTTCTGATGGCAGCCCTGTGTATAGTTGAATCGGTGAGATTTCTTCAGTCTCCTCGCTCATTAATTGTACATTATACAGGGCCAGCTCAGCATTTTTTGCTGGAGAAACATGTCACGTTGGTTCTTTATAATAAATAGTGCAAGCGTCTCGCTTTAGTCGATAAACCCTTTGCATAGGTGTTCAGAACGCTGTGAAAAACTTTTCTGGTTATACATGTACAAAGAAGGCTAATATATATATATATATGTCATTTTCACCCCTTTCCCAATAATTGTTATAAAGAAAATTCAATATTGAAGTCATTAAATACAGATGTAAAAATATTGCAAGTTCATCCAGAGAAACGTAGCTTTTTTATGTTTAGAGGGGAAAATGTTATTACATACCTACTCAAACAACTGACTCTCAATGGAATCTGTTAAATTTGGTCCCGGTAACCCGTTTCCAAACGTAGATTTTTTTTTTTACCTTGAATTTGGGCGCTTGCTATAACCGGGTGAGCCAGCCTTGATCCTAACGCTCAGCTAAGTCTGAATAGCGAAGTGCAAACATGAAACGAGTCTGATCAAAGCCCTCCTGTCATTCAAGATTTTGGTCATCACGAGCTGCAGATGAGTCCTCCCCAGCTCTTGCAAAGCTTGACATGCCGAGTCTGGGGTCACCAGGAGCCAATGGCTTTGCATACATTTGCAGGGTTTTCTAATGAAACTCTATGCTTTTTCTTCTCAGGGTTGAACAAGAACTAATGGCTCGAATCATCAATGAAATGCACCCGCTGAGAGCACAAGCTGTTCCTGATGTTAGCGTGTCCAGCAGTGAAGAGAGTGGAACTGTGGCTTCGGATATAGGTGAAAACAATTTACCAAAATAAACTTGGTCCTATCAATGTAAACAAGAAAACAACAGAACCATGACTTCACAATCTTATTCTTGGTGTTTTAACGGACCAGTGCTTAAAATGCAAAGTCACATAGGCTTTAACCCCTTCAGGACAATTGACGTGCCTGGCGAGGTGGTCACATATGCCATATTGAAAGGCAGCATGCTTTCCCAACATGGCATCGCCCTTCTGCTAGCCGGAAACAATCACAATAGAAAGCCCCTGTCCAGACCCTCCTGAGACCTCTTTGCTCCACCTGTAAGCTGATTACAGGTACTGTTATCAGCATTTTTTTTTTTTTAAATTACAAGTTTAAAAATAGTTAATAAATAAAAATGTAATAAAATGTATAAGTATTAAAGACTTGAGTGATGACACCATGATGTCATAATGGGACTATCCAGTTCCAAGAAAATGCCAAAAAATTAAAATAGGTGCCCAAACTCCTTGTGCCCATCCCACTAGAAATATACATTAAAAAAACCTTTCTTGCCCCAAAGTACAAGGAAAAAACACCCTGATAAAAAATCCATACGCTTCTTGTACTTATTGCATAAAATGATTAAAACATTTTGGGTATCTAAATTGAGACAAATATTAGATCTATTTAAAGTTTTTTTCATTATTTTTTACGAGTAAAGATTTTCCAATAAGTAGTAAATAAGCAGAAATGATCGTAAACAAACCTGCAGAAATGTGAAATTCAAAAAACATTGTGGTCATTAAGTGGTTAAAAACCTCGGGTGCCCTTCTTTTAGAGGGAAATACTAAACCATTTGGCACATTTCCAATGTTAATCAGACCATTTTTGCTTTCTTCCTTCTTTCTCCATGATCTTTATGTCCAGTTTTCTCTGTACATGTTTCTTATATCGTTGGTTTCCCGGTGTCCGGGTCAGAGCTCATGTCCGTCGGCTTGCTGTCGATGCAGCCGTTGCTTGCCGGTGATGCTACATATTTGTCTTTTAGTTGAAACTGCTGGAGGGGAAGGCTTGCAGCTGTTTGTTGACGCTGGAGTGCCGGTGGATTCAAGCTTAATTCGCAACTTTGTGGAAGAAGCCCTGGAAGACATTATCGCTAATATTCTCAGGGAAAGAGAAGAGCGGCCTAAACCCATCCTTCCCCCAGAGGAACCTACTTTCGAGGTAATTTTTATCATCTATATGTAGGTTAAACTGCTTGTTTTCAAGAGACATTATAGCCCTGCACTTACACAGTTTCCCCCTTTTGTCACATACTGTGCCCAGGGCCGGCCCTACAATGGGGCC